>JAHXMU010000118.1:902632-918780 GCA_019455685.1 Philornis downsi | reverse complement strand
TTAAGAACTAACGCAGAAATTCTAATCAGGACAATAAAAGAAATAATAGTTTAACGTTAATGAGGAGAATAACAGAATTTCATTTCATTTCATTTATGGAACAAAAATGTTCTTACGTACTTACAATATCGAAACAGTAATAATTTTATAAATAATTTAAAATAGAATTATTTAACCTTAGAAATCTGTTAAGATATGAGCCCTTGATTTTGAAAGTGGTATAAGTTACATTTTCTTTGTTTCGAGATATTTTGTGTTTTGCAGTTTAAAGGATTAAAAAGTATTTTTGTATTATGGAACATGATTTTTCGACAGTAAACTAGTGTCAACAAACAAGTATTTATTATGATTATGAAATTTATCCATTTTTAAAAGGAAATGTTGTTTTGGAAGGTTGAAATGACTTATACCACTTTCAAAATTAACTGCATGACTTTATAAATGACTTATACCATCAAGAAAACATTTTTATTAATTACTAACATTCCAAAGATAATGTTCCAAAAGAGTCAACTGGATAAATTTGCCAAAACTGGGTCTGTTAGTGATGTAAAGAGAACAACGCGCCTTCGACCAGGTCGATCGACCGAAAATGTCGCAGCTGTACGTGATGATGTCGTTCAAACTCCATCCACCTCAATTCGACACTGAGCTCAGCAAATTGGTGTCTCCAAATCCACTATGCAGCGAATTTTGACAAAAGACTCAGAAACTGAAGCCAGCTGACCATGGACAGCGAAGGGAGCTCGTTAATTGGGTATTGGAGAGACAACGTGAAAATGCTGATTTTGCCAGTAAAATCATCTTCATTGACGAGGCCCATTTCCATCTTGATGGCTTCGTCAATAGGCAGAATTGTCGCTTTGGGAAGAGACCTTTTTTATGAAAATGAGGCATGTTAAGCACAAACAATCAATAGTGTTCGGTATCGTGAAATGATAACCAGTTTTTTCGTGCCTTGAATTGAAGAAATGAATGTGAGGGGCATGTTGTTTCAACAAGACGGCGTCACATGTCGTACAGACAGAGAAACAATTCAATTGCTGCATCAGTCATTTGAATCTTGCGTTCTTGTTGGGACGCCCTTTATAAGGCGAAGTACTTTGGAAGTACGATTGATTAACCACAAACTTCTATACAAATTACCATTACAAATTAGCCATATATTCTTACGTTCAGATCTCATATTCAGTTGGACTAAATTCAGGCAAATTTGTTACACATTAAAAAATGGCTAAGGTAGTGTCTACGAATGAAAATGGACTATCTTGCCTTACCTCTTCTGGTATCTGCTACACAAATTTTTCCCAAATAACTTCTAACACGTGTACTACAACGACCTGAATTTTTGTTCACTGTTTTGGTCTATAACTTTTAGCAAAATTTTAGAAAGTCTAACCCTGTTCCGTCTGGTACGTCCCATACAAATGACAAATGATTCACTCATATACTCTTACGCTCCTACATTCTATACAGTTACAATAATTTCCAAGATGGTGTCTGAGAATGAAAATGGACTGTATTGTCATGGCGCTTCTGATACCTTCTAAACATATTGGTCAACTTTCTAAAATCCATAGTTTTCTCTCTAACTTAAACTCATTGTACTGCTTTATAGTGTCTGACAGACTATGAGAAAAATCAAACAAATAGGGGGTGGTTTGGCACCTCCCCGACAAATTGACTCATATATGTCTAACCTTATACCTTTGAAGCAGTTGCATTGAATTGGGCAAGATTTGTATATATAGTCATTCAATTGACAGATTTAGTGAAATTGAATTTTTCTTCCATAAACCGTAGACTGCAGCAGATTAAATATTTGTCCAATAATATTTAATTGTATTGCTTGGTAAAATATGAAAAAATTAGTCGCATAGCCCTGCCATTTTTGCTATCGCCTATACAAATTACATAATTCAACCCATATATCTGTGGTCACAACCCGTAACAGCCTAACTCGAGTTAGGACACAATTGAGTTATTAGCACCATCGTATTCAGCGTATCTACATTTAGTTGCTCTGAATTTTTCATGTTTGTATCTCTTCTAGGAAGGCAATTAATCCTAAAAAACCTAATAGCTTAAGTTATTTTTCTAAATGACTATTTTGGCATAACTGCCTAAGTCAATTTAGGATTACAACAAATATAAACATTATTTTTTCATCATTGCCTAAATCAACTTAAGTCGTTAATCCAAAAAAATAAAGAAACAATTTTATTTTCCTAACTTGAGTTAAGCTCTTATTCCGAATTACAATTTCGTTTTTTGATAAACATAAATTGAGTTAAGGTCTTTCTCCAAACTTAAAGTTTTTTATTTAATCTGGAATAATAGGCTAACTCAACTTTAACTTTTTGACTTTCTTTCGTTCAACAATTCATAAGAGCCTAAGTGTCTTTTTCGATAATATCTTTTGACTGCGAGAATAAACAACTATTTTTTGTTAACAACTAAGTAAATAAATTCGTTTCCTTGGAATCTGTAGCAAAGTTTTCCAAAAAACACCTTCTCCTGATTTTCAGTGAAGATTCAAAACTTTAAACTCCTGTACTGGAAATATTGAAAAACAGACTTAGGCTGTTATGGGTTGTGACCACAGATATATGTTCATTCAATTGTACTAAATGCAGTATTGAGCATTACAGCAGCGCATTTTTTGAAAAGAACCTAACGATTTTCCGCACATCTTCTGGCATTCCATACAGATGTTCACCAATACAATAAGTCAGCTTACCTGAGTGAAATTTTTATGCTGGTTATGCTTATCAGTAACCTAAATTGATCTCCATACTCAAGGATATTGCGATTAGACCAAAAGAAAGACTTTGTAATAATGAAATGATTACAATCTTGCTGTCGATTCAATTGTTGCAATTGCCAATTGTCACCACATTAATATTTTAATAAAGCTTTAACAACAATTTCAGAACACTATGCACTGCAAAGGTGCCATATTTTTCAAATGAATATGAATTCAGCAACACAACAATCCATGTTGTCCATTTTAAATATTCAGACTTATTTTACTCATAAACCAAAAGAAAACACCAGCAAAGATGCAATGCGAAGACAACAATACGAAAAACAAAAATGGATTTAATTTAGTTCTGGTCTTATGATTACTTTTGTTTGCTCTTTATTATCCAGGTTTTCTTCTTTCACATGCCGTTGATCCTGTGAGGTAATAATAATGGGTTTTCTCGCACATCACTCCTTTCTTGTGGTCCTTTTATATTCACCTTAAGTATGAGAGCACAAGTAAATCTGGCTGTGGCACAAAGTCTATGGGCTGTGCTCGGTGTGTGTTTTTGTACATATTTGTTGCTGTAGTCCGAAATATTTTGTGGGTGATTTTGCATATAAAACGACTTAATTATGACACTTCCAACTACGGCATTGTTCGGTTTAATTTGTTTGTATATCCTTAGCCTTCGGTAGTGGTAGAGGCTCATGGACTTTGTGGCTTCTAACAAAAACTGAAATTGTGCTAAATTATGATGACTTTATGACACTCTGACACTTTTAAGCCTTTTGTTGACAGAATTCCATACATCTCATCATTGGGCTCGAAATTACCATGATGGCAATTGTAGTCTCAAATACAAATGAGCAGCTCTAAAATGGAAAAAGTAGGTAAATTTTACATTTGTATATCAATTCATATGGGATGTTAAAGATTTGTGTGTAATTAGACGTTTCGAAAGGTTTACAGTTGACGAAAGTGCACACAAATATAATGAGATTTTGTAACAGATGCATAGACTGAGAATGTGAGAATGAGAACGGCAGAAAAGAATATTTGACGTTTACATTAAGAAGAAATTCTTCACCAAGGCGCATCTAATTTTAATTATATTTAACCCTTTCAGTAACATCAGCCCTGGAATGCCGCAGATCTCTTAAGGAGATGGCTCAGCATTTCAACATTCACCTTATGGTGAAGAATTCCACATTCACCGAGCCACAGAATATAAAAATTACAGGAAACTGCAGAGCGGACGAGCTGGCAAGACTAGAGACAGACTCCGGTTGAGTTGGAATTCGTGGGCGTGCCTCTAGCCACTTGTAAGCTCCTGATGCGAGATAGAGCAAATGGTAGGTGGACAACTGTCCGAGGCTAATAATTAATTCAGACAGATGTGACCTTGCTTAGATCTGAAATCTTCACACACACTGTTGTCGCTATCAAGACCTGACGTCTCCTTGCTTGTGTACGTCATGACGGGATACTGTTTTATTAGAAGACATGCAGCGACATTTAAGGTTGTGGCTAGTGACTTCTCTAGGAGCTGTAGGGATGGAAAGGAGGAGGAGTCCATAGAATACCTTCTCTGCAATTTCCCCGTCCTGACAAACAAGCGGGGAGCAACACTGGGCCTTTATTTCTTTATGGACCTAGTAGATCTGGACGATATAAATTTTGTCCGACTTAAGAGCTTCTTGAGGCGTTCAGGATGGTTTAACCGGGGAAACTAGGGACATCCATATCTCTAGTTTACGGGGCATCACAATGGACAATACAGTATAAGTGAGTCTGTCTATTCAGGCTGCCACACTGACCTAACCTAACTTAATTCTTTCAGTAATGTGCTAACTTTAGATTACGTAAAATGTTAAGAATCTTGATTTCGAATGTCTGTATACTTATACATTTGCCTGAAAGGATGAAGATATGATATGAAGATATGATACGGCAAAAATGTAACACCCAGAAGGGAGCATTTGAAGTGTCAGGTATCTCTACCAAATATATTTCCTAACTGTTTGAGGCGATTAAGCGATGTACATTTTTCTGCCTGTCTGCCTGACTGGTAGACATCATAACTCTCGTATGTATTTATGGAACTTTTTGAAACCTAGAACACTCTGATATTCAGCGAAATTGTAACCGAGGATCGTAAATAGTCTACATCAAACGATCTTTTATCATACTTTCAAAGCTAGTTAACCGATTTTCCGAAGTTAATTATTTTTTCTTGAATTTCAAATTTGTTGGTGGCAGAACCTAGATTTCTGTCTATTGTACTGGTTCAGAATGTTCGGATGAATTTTGAAATAAAACACAACCGTTTAGGCACTCCCCTTTTGATACTTCTCATACAAATAATCAACTTATCCCATTAATTCTTAACTTCAAATATTCTGTTTAGTTACATTTTCAAGCAGTTGCACTGAATTAGGTAAAACATATCATGCCACTTATCAGGTTTCGACGATTCAGCTTCAATGGAAACCGAAAACAAACAACTTGATGTAAATAATTTAATAAAAACTCAAAAAGGTAGCTTTTTAAACAACATTTGCTACTATAAGAAGAGGTACTTTGTTTGGTTTTCAAATTCAATATTACATTATTTAGGTTCTTAGCATTACTGTGTATATTTTCCGATTTGTAACATATTTTGTCAAAGAAATCCAACTCTGCGGTGAAAGACAAAACATTTGTAATACAAGGTAGCACACCAATTGTGCTATAATAAGAAATTCAAATAATTTTTTTTGAATCAATGTATTTTATTTATTTACATTCAATTTTATTTTATATATAATTGATTTTGAAGATGATAGACCGTAAATAACCTCCATGCTCATTCACGCATATGTGACGCTTGATCATAACATTATTCATTGCGAGATCATCCCAATTATTGTGTTAATGGACTGTTTCAATTCAGGCCAATTCATTGTACACCTGTTGCCTGACATAACCTTATAAAAATAAGACTGATGTAGTCAGGTCAGGTGACTTTGGAGGCCAACGGAAAGTTGAGTTTCTGGATATTAATTTGTTTGAGAATTTTCGTTGGAGTTCCGCTGTAGTGGCGTACAGTACACCTAATTCCCCACTTTGTTTACAAAATACTTGTTTTAATTTGTTGCATATATTATAAGTGTGTTATGATTTTATTATAATTTATCAATTGTTATTCGAAAAACTTCAGAATATGAATTGAAACTCAAGCAATTCACCTCTGCCGTATGGGCATAAACGGTGTGGGATGGTTTTGAGGTGTTCTTGTTTCGAGTGTCCCAGATCATTAGTTTTCGTGTAACAATGCCAGGCAACATCTTCCACAACGGCAGTGTGGCCGGTAAATATGTTTTTGGCATCAATTATGCGATGTTCCTTGGGAGTTGCATAGATGTCCCACAAACAAATAGTGTGATCGTCAGAAGCTGAGAGCAAATAGCCATTTAAAATCGGTTTCCACGACAAACCATATATCTAGAGACGTAAAATATACATAATTCCCCACTTTGTTTACAGAATGCTTGTTTTAATTTGTTTGATATACAGGGTGGCGCAATAGAACGTGCATATTGCATCATCTTTTTTGCGGGGTAGAAAAGGCGCGGGCGGGGGGGCGCCTACATCGTTGGGTTGGCGGGCTCATGGAGTTTTAGTCGCTATGAATCACTTCGACGGGAAGCGTCGCACATTTTGCGTGTGCGCTTTTTACGAGAACTCTCGTTCATATATTGCTACTAGGCGACTATATTGTGCTGAATATGGACTACGGCGAATTAGTGAAGCTCCGAGTGCTAACTTAATTAAAATATGGGTAAAGCGTTTTGAAGAGACCGGTTCAACATTTAAACCACAAGCAAATGGTCGCCCAAGAACATCTAGGACCGAAGACAATGTTGAGAGAGTTATTGAGTCAGTACGAGGAAATCCACAAATGTCGACCCGCAAGAGATCGTCTGTCTTACAATTATCGCGACGAAGTTTGCAACGAATTTTAACATTGGATCTTAAACTGTATCCATATAAGCTGCAATTAACACAAGAATTGAAAGAGTCTGACTTCATAGCAAGGCTCGCATTTGCTAATGAAATGCTTAATCGATTTTCCAATTTTGACAATATCCTTTTCTCTGACGAGGCTCATTTTCTTATGAATGGGTTCGTAAACCGTCAAAATTGTCGTTACTGGAACAGTGAAAATCCCAAAATCAAACACCAGAAACCATTGCATAGTCCTAAAGTGACAGTATGGGCAGCAATCTCTGGCAGAGGAATAATTGGTCCTTTTTCTTCGAAAATGCGGTTAATACGGAACGCTATGTTGAGATGTTGGACGGATTTTTGGCTCCAGAAATTGAAAGTTCAAGAATAGTGGATTCCAGAACTTGGTTCCAACAAGATGGAGTTACTTGTCACACCCATGGCCCCCACGTAGTCCAGACTTGACGCCTCTTGACTTTTATTTGTGGGGATACCTAAACACAAAGTCTATAGTAATAATCCAAGAAACATCGTTCAGCTCAAGGAAAATATCCGTGGTAAAATGGTAGCCATTACACCAGTATTACTGAAGAAAGTTTTCTATAATTTTCGTTTGCAGTTAGAGGAGTGCCGTCGTAGAGAGGGTCACCATTTCGATGATGTTATTTTTAAAATATAAACTCCATTTATTACTCTACAATGCCTTAGATTTATTTTAACCATACCTTTTGTATTTATTTGTTAATCTATTTTTTAAATATGCACGTTCTATTACGCCACCCTGTATTATAAGGGAGTTATGATTTTATTATAATTTATCAATTGTTATTCGAAAAACTTCAGAAATAAATTTGTCTTTAAATTGAATAGACCGGGTTGTTAAGCGCATTTTCTAATTGTGTCATATTCAAAGGATACGTTCTTAATCACTACACTGCTATAACTGCTATATTGTGGATAAGAAATATCCTTTAAGCTCTTTAAAAAACGGTCCCCATTTTTCCCCGTGCATGCAAGAAAATTTTAAATGAGCAATATATATTTGGTGTTTTATTGAGCAATTTTCGGTACTTTTTTCAGAAAATGTAAAATATTTCAATCCGATATAACCGCTATATTCTGGATAAGAAAACTCCTTCAACATCTTCAAAAAAAAAAACGGTTCCCATTTGTCTCCGTTTTGTTTTTGTAGCACGATTCGTGCGCCAACCTGTGTTTGGTTGATTGTACCTAACTTAAATTTTTTTTAAATAGTAAATTTAGTTACAAATACAATTAGTGTTATGTGTTACTTATAAAATATCTTCTGATTATTATCAGTTTACCACTTAGAAATTGCCTGAAATAAATAATCACTAAATTCTTTATCCATTGGCTTGCAAATAAATGCAATTATAGCTCAAATTATATAATTTACAAAACACGTACAGTGTGATAGGATTGCATTTTGTCAACAAAGTGACAAAAGTGATTGTTTAAAAGGTTTGCTTAAAGGAATTACCAAAATTTGTTTTCGCTTTTCCTCTTTACTAAAGCGAAATTTGAGCGCGACCTGTCATTGGGTTTATTTGCAATGCTCGATTTTGTCAGTTCATTCGAAACGTATTTTGCACTTTTTGAACTGGATAATAATATCGGAAAAATATTTTGTCTCAAATTTCGTATTGCAAATGCAATTTGGTGTGGTGAAATGCTGATAATGTTATAGAATGTTTACGTGGAATCGACTTTTTAAAGCATATATATTGAGCAGTAGCTGTGCATTAAACCGATCGAAGTGCGGTGGAAGATTTGCCTCGCTTTGGTGGGCCATCAATATCTTCAACCGAAGTTAAAATCCGTAAAGTGAAGAAAATAAAATTATGACTGAAAATCGTCTTTGTTTGAGTAAGATAACCGCTGAAAGTTTGAGTAAGATAACCGCTGAACTTTCCGTGTCTCTCAAATCAATTTGGACAATTTTACATGAAATGTATGGGTATGAAACGCATTGCCGTTTAACTGGTTCCGATAGACTTGCATTTGCTTCAAAAACTCAATCGCATAAAGGTAGCTGAAGGCCAATTCCAACCACATATTCATGAAGTGCGTTGTGATGACATGGGTTTACAAATTTAATATGAAAATCAGTCAACAAAATCGAAATGATGCCTTCCAACCTGACATCAAATTCGATCTATAGATAAGATAGTATTAAATGTTTTCTTTGGTTATCGACTATTAAACACTCGGAATTCTTACCAGACTATTATCTGGGCGTTAAGCATTGTTTGAGTGACGAAAATTCTTCGAAATAAAGTAGATTTGTCCAATAACTACTATTGGAGCTTATCATTGTTAACAAATTTCTGACCGAAAGCTAAAAAATATCATCGAGCAACCTGCGTATTTATTTGGTGAGGCTCCGACTGACTTTCTTCTTTTTCCAAAACTCAAATTATAACCTCAAAGCGCCCCTTTTCAGTCGATAAAAGATATAAAAGAGACAGAAGCTTCTTCGGAAAAGGCTTTTGAAAAATGATTTGATGATTGGATTATTCGTTGCCACAGCTGTATTATTTCGGAAGGTGCATGCAAGAAAATGTTGACTGAGTAATATATATTTTGTGTTTTATTGATCAATTTTCTGTACTTTTTTTTCAGAAAATGCAGAAAATTCTACTTGAGCAATTTCCATGTTTTTGTAATTTTTACTGGAAACATTTCAGTTTTATGTCGACATATTTAGTTTTTGCTTGGTGTTTCTTAATCCGGTCTTATAAAAATTTTAATTTTAATTTTACAATAAGGTTAACTCATGCTGGCAAGCAAAGGGAGATCCGTTGTTCAGTTATTTGGAATCGCTGGCTATCGTTTCGCATTCAAGTCATACCTTAAGTTATCCTATTAATCCATAAGTGCTTGGGATTGTATATGATGTTATTACAGAGTCATATTTGATGTGGCCAAATATTGACTCCATACAATCTAGTCCTGGTTTTCTCCTGGTTTCAATAGAAAAAAGCGATTAGCCACACATTAAATCCAACACTGATCTTACCAGCATTCACTTAATCATCATAAGGGTAATATCGAATAAGATTCAAGGGAATCCATATTTATGCCGCTGGAAACACTGACGTATGCCGTATGGATGCAAACGTTGACGACATTCTTTTATTTTTATTAGTTTACTATTTGATTTTAACGCTATAGCAATGTACCATTAAACCATAAGACAAAAAGGGCTAGATGGGCGTTTGCAAGAAGTCATTCCAATTGGTCCGGGGCAGACGGTGAAAAAAATGGCGAAACATTTTGTGGAGCGATGAAACAAGATGTAATGTATTTGGAAACAACTGTGTCCGGAATGTTCGACGCCCTAAGGATAAGGAATTCCATGTTCGCTTTACAAAGAAGACGGTCAAGCACGGGGGCGGCAATATTATGATCTGGGATTGTTTCTCGCGGTATGGTGTCGGTCCGATACATCGAATTACCAACACTATGACCAGATTCCACTACAAAGATATCTTGGAAAATACGATGAACTATGCTGTGGAATGTATGCCTCTTAGATGGACATTCCAGCAATTTAATCATGCTATTCATATACACATTGCAGAGTTCGAAAGCAGAGAAAAATTTCTACTACACTGTCATTTGATACCGTTGCACTCTAATAATATAATGTACCCAACTCTGTAGATTACAAAACGTAATACAATCTGATTTAATCCACCTTAATAGCCACATATTTACTTGATATCACTTTTCTTGCCTTCAGTACGATTATGTGGAATTGGTTGGTTAATTCTATCGAATTAAATGTTTCAATATCGGAAGCAAACTTTGCTTCGCAAACGAAATTTATAGGATACATTTAAATAATTTCAAAATAGCCGCTAGGTTTTTAACCGCCTCCGATTTTGACGACTTTTTGGTTATGTATTTCACTAAAACATGCTTAGCGGATTATGGTGCCTTAAGATTTTAGATTGTATGTTTTATTTGGTTTTGCTAGACTTCTTGTGTTAAAGCTTGGACTTTGCTGTACTACGCACTTTTCGCGTTGAAAGCAACTATAAAAAATGGTCATAAAATGGATTTTCACGAGGAAAATTTTTTGAACGTTAACCTTTTCTTGTTAGTTTCCAACACTATAAACGAAATAATTCACATTTTTATGACGTAATATATTAGATTTTTTACAAATATTTCGTAAAATTGTAAAATGAAATTATAATGCAAATAGATACTATTTTACAATTTCACAAATATTCTATCGAACATATTAGGACGTAAAATATTTGTTTTGTTTTTTAATCTAGTGTTGGGAATCAAATCAAAAAACATAGCGTGAAAATAAAATAGCAGCTTGCTTTTAGAAAACGACTATTCAAAAGGGAAAAACTAGAGATGTGTGATTAATCGGTTAACCAAATTTGTTGAGTAGTTTATATTATGGTTTATCAGTCCATCGGTTAATCAAAAGTACTGACTAATCTGATTGAAAAACTGATTATAATACGGATTTTGGTTGAGCGAGTTGACTGATTAATCAATTAAACACACATTCTTGAAAAATTAGAAAACTATGCACAGAATAACATAAATTTTTGAAGCAGGTGATTTCTTTACTACTTTATTAGACCATAAACCGAGTATTTAAAGATTTTCTTTTTGTCACTTTTTAAAAAAATTCAAAACAATTGTCCTGGAATGGATATTTAGCATATTCGTATGTTCAACAAAATTACGCTGCAATTTTCAACGAAAATTCATTTAAAAGGCTCGGCATTTTAAACTTCCTATTCGTGTTTTTGTCAAACAAGGGCGAGAAAATTGCACACTTCCCATTTTTTACAATAGATTTTAGAAGAATGCTTAAACTAAAAATTGTCATAAGTCTTTCGTTGAGTGAGTCTAAAAATTTAGTGGTTGTAAACTCACTGAAAGTGAGAAATTCTTCCATATCTCGTTCATTAGATGCAAGGAAATTTGTTTTGTTGTATAATGAACGATTTCCTTCTGACATAATTTATTTACAATAAATTAATATATTAATTTATTTATCAATGTAGATCTCATATTCTTTAACGTTGGGGTACTAAATTTTGAAACTTTCTTCGTTTTATAATTTTTGCGGATTTTTTTTCCAAAGTAAAATAGCATTTCTTGGTCCAAAAATACGGATCACATTACAAAGTATTGTTAACATCATTTATGATACTTCGATTTCGCATTGTCTGTTATACAGGGTGGCGCAATAGAACGTGCATATTTAAAAAATTGATTAAGAAATAAATACAAAAGGTATGGTTAAAATAAATCTAAGGCATTGTAGAGTAATAAATGGAGTTTTTTTTTGAAAATAACATCTAAATGGTGACCCTCTCTACGACGGCACTCCTCTAACCGCAAACGAAAATTATTGAAAACTTTCTTCAGTAATACTGGTGTAATGGCTGCCATTTCACCACGGATATTCTCCTTGAGCTGAACGATATTTCTTGGATTATTACTATAGACTTTGTGTTTGAGGTATCGCCACAAAAAAAAGTCAAGAGGCGTCAAGTCTAGACTACGTGGGGGCCATGGGATATCACCTCTTTTCGAAATCAGTCTGCCAGGGAACATCTGCTTCACCACCGCCATGGAGTCATTTGATGTGTGACAGGTAGCTCCATCTTGTTGGAACCAAGTTCTGGAATTCGCTATTCTTGAACTTTCAATTTCTGGAGCCAAAAATCCGTCCAACATCTCAACATAGCGTTCCGTATTAACCGTGATGTTTTGGCCCCGCGCATTTTCGAAGAAAAAATGACCAATTATTCCTCTGACAGAGATTGCTGCCCATACTGGCACTTTAGGACTATGCAATGGTTTTTGGTGTTTGATTTTGGGATTTTCATTGTTCCAATAACGACAATTTTGACGGTTTACGAACCCATTCATAAGGAAATGAGCCTCGTCAGAGAAAAGGATATTGTCAAAATTGGAAAATCGATTAAGCATTTCATTAGCAAATGCGAGCCTTGCTATGAAGTCAGACTCTTTCAATTCTTGTGTTAATTGCAGCTTATAGGTATATGGATGCAGTTTAAGATCCAATGTTAAAATTCGCTGCAAACTTCGTCGCGATAATTGTAAGACAGACGATCTTTTGCGAGTCGACATTTGTGGATTTCCTCGTACTGACTCTATAACTGTCTCAACATTGTCTTCGGTTCTAGATGTTCTTGGGCGACCATTTGCTTGTGGTTTAAATGTTGAACCGGTCTCTTCAAAACGCTTTACCCATATTTTATTTAAGTTAGCACTCGGAGCTTCACTAATTCGCCGTAGTCCATATTCAGCATAATATAGTCGCCTAGTAGCAATATATGAACGAGAGTTCTCGTAAAATGAGCGCACGCAAAATGCGCGACGCTTCCCGTCGAAGTGATTCATAGCGACTAAAACTCCATGAGCCCGCCAACCCAACGATGTAGGCGCCCCCCGCCCGCGCCTTTTCTACCCCGCAAAAAAAGGTGATGCAATATGCACGTTCTATTGTGCCTCCCTGTACATTGTTATCCATTTAGTGTTTTCAAAACCGCCGGTCTGACAAGCCTGTCAGTTTTTAAATACCTGTCATCTGAAGAGTTATTTGTTCAGTGAAACATTTGCCATTTGCGAATATGGTTCGTTTAACAACCAAAAAATTTACTGCAAAAGTGGTGATTCAAATGTGGGCTTTCAATCGAACAAAATTTTCTTCAGCGTTGAAGCTCATTTCTCACTCGATGATTACAACAAGCTAAATTGACGCATATGGGGCTCGAAGAACCTAGAAGTGATTGTGGAAAAGCATTTTTTCTTGTTAGTTTCCAACACCATATTCGTTACAACGTAATATGTCAGATTTTTTAATTGTGGAAAAGCCACTGCATCCGGGAAAAGTGATTGTTTGGTGAGCATTATGGTTTGAAGGAGTCATTGGACTGTATTTTTTTTTTTTTTTTTTTTTTTTTCTTTTTGAAAATGACGCTTTAGGAAGAACCTTAATAGGATCCAATCCGGAGGTGGCCATTTAATTGACATTGTAAAAATCCAATATCCAAAGGTCCAACCATTATAATGAAATAATAGTTTTATCGAAATCATAGCTTTTAGTATGTTTTATTTATCGTTACTTTTGAAACGGAAAAATGGATAATCCTGTAATTTCTGGCTATTATGGCCATATTAAAGAGCTTATAATATGTAATAGATAGCTTACCCAAAATAAGGTAAATAAGATCAAAACCGCCTTATGAAAAAATAAAATGATCTTCATAAAAATCTTCGCTTTTGTCCAAAGCTAAAACTTAGCTTAAAGGATTATTTTATTCAATGATAAAATTAGCCAAATGTAATTTTGTTTGATGAGATAAATTCAATCATTTTGCTGTTTTGTTCTTTAATCTTTATTAGAGCCAGATGCAATGGAGAATATTTGTTCTCTTTTGACGTTTTGGCAAACTTTGTCAACGCGTTTTCGTTTATTTTGTATTTTAGGCAATGTTAGTATAAAAACAAAACAACGAAAATTTCAAAAAAAAAAAAAAAAAATATATGCAGACCATCAAAACTGGGTCCAGCGCACACTTTGATAATTGTAATTCGCCATGATATCAAAATTTTTATTCGACGAGCCCATTTAAATGTCCTCTAATATATAAAATAAAATACATTCATGTTTGTTCGTGGTTTGAAATACAATTTAAATTAAGATGTAAGAAAAGTCTTCTTTATGTAAGTCTCCTATTGTATGATGAAGTAAAGTGAACTGCCAAGCAGTTTCTTAAGCACTCTAAGCTTCAAATTTCTGACTACACATGCAATCCTGTATTCTGTCAATTTTCCGTTGGGAATCTACACTGGTTACTGCAAAGTACTACTACTACCACAGCTTTTAATATAAAGTAAAAAGCGTTTTTCCAGTTTCCAGATTTTTATACATACATACATATCTAGTAAATTTTAATATTGTCATTGTTATGAAATATGTATATAGTTTTATTTATAGTTATCATTAATCTAATCACAGTAATGCCCCGCAATTGTATTCATAATCATAGAAAACGTTACTGCCTCTACGGCGCTTTGCCGACGGTAACTGAACCGTTTTACAGTTTGAGTAATTTATGTATTTACAGATTGTAATCGAACAAGTTGAACATTGTCGATGTATTTCTCGCCTCTTTGACAACTACCACGCCACCGAGATATGATTACGAGTTGCCGCCTTAGTTGCTTCTACGCTTTAGCAGTTAAACCCCCTCCGAAGACAAAGCTAACACCGTACATCACACACGAAATAAAGTTGCTGCAAAACAGCCGGAGGCACAAATCCAATCTAGTGCTCCGAATTTCTTACTATCCAAAACAAGTTCAACTACTTACTCTCCTCAAGACAGTTTCCTCATGGAGGCAAACCTGCAAAATCGTTGCTACTCAGTCAGCTCTCATCTGTGACCATTTTTCCTACGTAGCCATGTGATGACGATAAATCAAGTCCAAGCTTAAAACGCGCCAAAAATTTCACATTACGAAATACTACGCAAACTCGAGCAAAACGGCAGAAAGTGAACAAAATTCGTACTGAGAGCGTAAACAGCACAATTTTTCGTTCAGCCATATTTATTTATGATGTAAACAAACAATTAAGGAGAAAAATTACGAGCTCAGCAGCTGCACAGCCCATTTCTGCCGCGCCGCAGCTTACATGCCAGTTGACTTGCTGAATACCTCGACGTCAACTGCGTGGCTGAGCAGAAACACTGCTCAAGTTCACTCAACAAATAAATCTCATTTTAATATCCTTGGATGTTGTTTATGGTTGAATGTTGTCTCTATCTCACACACCCTTTCTAAGGGGCAGCTGTTGCATTCACACAATGTTTTATGGCTGCCGGGAATGCTTTATTGCCCATGTGCGTGCCCTAACTGCGTATAGTAGCAGGGTGTGCGTGAATGTGTGGCTTCATGCGTTTGGTGCTGCTGCGCGTACACACACACTCGCAGTCAGAGATGATAGGGAATGTTTAAGATATTCTCTTTCTTTGCTCTCTCTCATTCATTAGAGAAAATTTACGATGCTCGTACTTGGCATTGGGACCAGCTGTTTTTGTGTATCAAGCATATGTTGTTATGCTCT
Organism: Philornis downsi; assembly: GCA_019455685.1. Taxonomy (NCBI): domain Eukaryota; kingdom Metazoa; phylum Arthropoda; class Insecta; order Diptera; family Muscidae; genus Philornis; species Philornis downsi. Next base: position 902,881 of record JAHXMU010000118.1, on the reverse strand, counting down.
GGTAGTCGTACTTGTTGTTTTCGTTGTGTAGAACAAGTAAGAAAATCAAAGACAAAGATGCAGAGAAAACAATGATTCAACATTCACACACACAAGCAGAGCCTAGTCGCAAACACACACCGAAATCATATAAAGTACTGGAAATTTATGGCTTCATTGAACTCCGCCTCTTTAGTGTTGGATAACGTTAAAATTATCTTACGCTTTTTCAATTCCAAATTTTTATTATTATGACATGGTAGCTTGACG
>JAHXMU010000118.1:853709-902622 GCA_019455685.1 Philornis downsi | reverse complement strand
TTTTTTTATTTCAGCAATAATTTTACATTTAATATTATATATTTATGCCCCGGAATCACTTGGTTATTATTAGGGAGAACTGGCAAATATCAAACAAATATTGTTTTAAACTACCATAAACAGCAGCTATAAAAAATAAGGCTAATTACGGTAGAAACATTTCCACGTTCTAATATATTCATATTCAATTAGTTGCTTTGTAGTTTCTGGTCTACCTTTTGTAATAACTAGATTAGAAACATTTCTACTGTTAAATACATTACATTTTCTCCGAAATTGGATTGGGTAATGACTTATGTTATTCAGCAACTTGAACATGTATATTATTAGTTGAAATTGTATAGCTCTTTCAAGGACTTGCAAATAGGCATAAATCATCGAGAGATTACTAAAATAACTCTGACTATGATTATATTTTTATATAAAAATAGCTTTGTATTCACATCAAATTTATTTTTAAATTTGTAATAGCAGTAGTATTAGGTCGATACTGTAATAACTTTGTGATGTCAGCATTTATAGTCAATTTGTTTAAATTATAAATTTCATGAGGAAAATGAACTTGCCGGCAAAAGTTATTTTTTAATAAATAACGCTCCATTCTATCCATTTAACTCAGAATTATAAAATCAGGACAATTTCATAACTGTGATTCTTATGCCACCAAGCTGATGACATCCCGAAATCTATTCTAAAAATCTCATTTCTGAATAGAAAATCCCTATTTTATTTAGTGGTATGTATGCTTGAGCTTCTTAAACCGAACATATGTACTAGAATATATTTCTACACTATGCAATTCAAACAAAATTTTTGCTTCTGTTTATGCCCAGAACCCACGTTTGCAAATTCTAAGATATAAATCCTAACTTTATCATCTCTACTGCAGTTGAGACATTTACATGTAAAGGTCTCAATTGTAATGAGATTGGTGCTTTAGAGCAAACTTTAAGTCGACTGAGCTATTAGAGAATTTATTTGATTTGCTCAAGTCAGTTCTGATACTCCCCCTATACGTGTAAGACGAGTTTGCCTGCACACATAATCCTGTATTTGATTTAAAGTATAATCTCTAATAAACTTTGGAAACGAAAGCTAATCCCCGCTATTTTTTTATACTTTTATAAATCTCTTGAGGTAAATACATATATGTCAGAAGTGAACCCGTTCATGCCGAACCAGACAGTTTCCATAAAAAATGTTACGGAAGTTTCCCACAGTTGCAGTTTACGATCAATTTTCGTTGGATTTGCATATCAAAAATTTAATTTTAAGAGTTGTGTACGCTAGATAAAGCATATATTTATTCCTTTATTTCCCAAGAAAATTGAAGTTCTAATAACTATTACTGATGTTTAAAATTTTGAGGATTAAGTAGTTCAGTCAATCGGAGATAGGTGGATGTGAACCAATTAAAATTTTGTTTGAGCAGCGTACTGACTTAAAGAAAAAAATTAACAAATTCATGTAATACTTTTTGTCAGATATGTGTATGTATATTATGAACTTTTTAGAAACATCCCAGTGTGCACACGAACGGACGCGGATCCATTTCGGATCCGTATCGGATCCGTTTTAGGTCGAAAAGACGGAATCAGTATTATTTTAATTTACGGATCCGTTTCGGATCCCTATCGGATCCGTTTCAGGTTAAAAAACAGAATTAGTTTTATTTCATTTTACGGATCCGTTTCTGATCCGTATCGAATCCGTTTTAGGTTAAAAAACGGAATAAGTTTTACTTTAATTTACGGATACGTCACGGACCCATTACGGTTCCGTAAAAAAGCAGTTAAAAAAGGAATTGGTGTAAGTTTTTTTTTTTTTGAGTAGGAGAAAAGCATTAAAAGCCAAAAGGTCAGTGTGGGACTTTCATCCACTAAAAACTCCTTTCGTCCGTACAGTCAGTGATTGGTTTGTAGTAACTAAAATAGGACACAAATGTTTGGAAATTTTTTTTGCAAGTTTATATGATCAGTGGATTAGGGGCATTTGTTTTTGTTTTTTATAGCTTTTAAGAATAATTAAATTAAGTGCACTTGAAATATTAATATTAAATAATCATAATCTTTTTATAAATGAATTCGTTAATTTTAGTTAAATTTTGAATATTGTTTTTGTTTTTGTTTTTTTAAAGAATAATTAAATTGTTATAATAAAAAAACTATACCAAAAAACTTAACACAAAATTAGATCATTTTTATCACAAGGTAAACCGACCCGCATTGCAGTCCGCTTTTTTGAGACGAAATGATTCCGTTACGGACCCGTTTTATTAAAAAATGCTGATCCATAACGGATCCGTTTTATTAAAAAATACTGATCCGTAACGGATCAGTATATCAAGTCCGTAACGGGTCCGTAACTGATCCAAAAAACGGATAAAAAATACGTTTTCGAATCCGTTTTTTTGGGGCGAATTTCTCCCGCAAACGGATCCGTAACGGATCCGTAACGGATTCCGATACGGATAGAAAGTACGAAGAAACGGATCCGTTACGTATCCGTAACGGATCCGTTGTGCACACTGGGATAGGTCATTCGCAGCTGGGACGAATCTTTGCTGTGCTTTACATATACATATATGCCTAACATATTTTTGGAGGAGAGAATGTAAGCAAAACTAGTCATTTATTAAAATAACTCAAGTTATGTTGTGTAGCAGAGGTGACATTTCGAATAAAAATGAAATAGAATAGAATATGAAAAAGAAATACAAATAGAAATATCTTTTGGATTACATAATTATATAGACTTTACCTTTAAAAGCCAAGAATTGTGACATTTGTTTAAAGCTGTCAATCCCTCTCTTTATCCCTTTTTGGTCAAGGAATTTCTAAAAACAGGATTAATCCCTCGGGTTGACAATACTGCACTAAACTTGACTCCCTCTCCATACAGCCTTCTATCATCTATTGCAGCGAAAATTTCTTCATTTTATAGCGAAAACTTTGCTCAGCTCAGTAAAGTAGCTTCTATTAGGAAAAGCTACGTGCCATCAGGTTGGTATGGATACCTGGGCTTAAATCAAGCCAAATTTGAAGACAATGTTTTCCTAAGCTTTTTAAATGAAAACTAGGAAATTTCTTGATCACTCCAGTTTATGGAAAAAGATGTGTAATCTCGCAAAATATTATGCAATATTTTTTGAAATCATATATTGAATGCACAACTTCAAATATTAAAGAACGGAATAATGTTCTAATAGTCTCCAAATTCGGTTAGAAGACAACTACAGTGAAGCTATACCAAATAACTTGAAAAATATCGATTCCAAGTGGCTAAAAAGTTAAACTACGGTGATACTTCAGATGCTGTAATTTTTTGGAGGTTGCAAAGTAAATACATCATATATACCTATATATGTGTTTTTATGTGACTGAGAATCGGGATATATATGAAAGTTTAGAGATTTGAGCAAATGTGGAAAAGCCGACGTCACTAGAAACTCTTTGGTACCACAGTGCAGTAGCATTTGGGTAGTAGTATCATACTGAAATATTTGGGCCTATTCGAATAACATGGGACAGCCAACGAAGTTTTTGGATACGCGTCGATGTCGATAAACAGCTCACGGTTATTACGACAATGATTTTTTCCGTTAACGAAATTAAAAAAAAAAAAAACGGAATAAATTCTATTTCATCTCATGAATGGGATATGAGAGCTTCTCACATTCTGTCTGAACTTCAATTTGAAACGCACTTGTCCTCGACTACTCGATGTATTCGGTAGGCACATCGTGGTGACCACAGCTAAAACAACGATGGATAATATTTGTTCCCAAGCTATATTTTTCTCTTTATCTGGAGACTGATATCATCAGTTTTATGCTGAAGTAAACAAATTCACCCACTACTCCAAAGCTATAGTTCTCGATATCCCAAACGGGCAAACTTTTTTTACTGTTTGTTGTTACTGTTTGTTACTTGTTTACCGCTAGATGTTCATTGAGAAGACTGTGGTAACACCCAGTGGTTTACTGCTAATAATGTCTTATATCATTAGTATGTGAACGTGATGAGAAAGTGATATTTGTCAACTGCTACCATATATTACTTTTCATTAAGCCCTTGTAAACGCCAGTTCTATTCACTAGGCCGTTTCCGCCACTGTTTTCCATAGAATTGTAGACGATGAAACCACTCATGGCTATGCCATAAACTCTTTCTTCTTCTTCATAAACGTAATAGAATTTTCCGAATAAAGCAGGTATTAATTTGTTTTTTATTTGAAAGGCCAATGTATGCCATCATGTCTGCAATAGAACATTGATCAAAGGTCGGCTGTGACTTCGCTCAGTACCAAGGATCCGAGAGGTCCGATTTGCAATGACCCTGACGCATAGATCCCGCTGAATTCGATAGATGGTGGGCATTGACAGGCGATTCCTTATTCTCGGTCTTCTTTGAATTGTTTAAACCACTTATAAACAATTCTTTGTGAGAAAAACTATTCTGCAAAATTCCAAACGCCTCTCCAGCAAAAATTCAGTTTCGAAAATAAAATTTAAAGCAACTTCACTGCTTTCGAAATTTCTTTTATCCCACTATTCTCTTTTGTAGTGTTTGCTAAAAATAACTTCAAAGGCAAAGAATGAAGCATAATTTCTTCATTTTATAGTGAGCCTAAAACGAAATAAAAAAAAATCTGGATGGTGTTGAGGTTTGTATTATTGTTGAGGTTTGGATTAAAGACACGTAAATGTAAGTGGTTTATTATATAATATTTAAACAGTTGGTAGATCATTAGGATCTGTCTAAATGTTTGCATGCGGTATAGTATATTACAACGGACTGATGAACAACTTCTTAGCGAATTAAAAATATGAGCGGGTCTGTTCGATTTTGCGAATTTTGTATTTTTTTTTTTTCACAAACTGATTTTTCCCATTCTATTAGAGTTATATTTCTAGAAAGAGCAACAGTGCTTTATTTAAGTAAATTGCTGACAAATTTTTGGTCGAATTTGCTTCAAATAGAAGACAATAAAAGAGATTTTCATAAGATTTTTTTTCCGTCATTCTTTGGAACTGATCTTATGGCATAATTTTCATCCTTATCTATGAGTTGGTACAATATTGACCTTGAGTAAAACTCCATATAAAGGAATGGTCATGAAATTTGAAACCAAATTTTTTAACCAGACAATATTAAGATTTTCGTGAGGAAAAATTTCATATGTGGCAACGCCATCCATATTTGTTGGCTTTCAAAACTGAAATCTGAAGAACCTACATTTTACTTCACATATAAACTTGTGGGATGAAATAGTAAGAAACAAAAAAAAAAAAACACAACTTTGCAAATATATCATCGAATATATTTTGACGTGAAAATGTAGGATGTTCCGATTGCACAGTTCGAAACTAATTCAAAAAAAAAAATTACAATACCGCTAAATGTTCTTATGAAGAAAAAAAGTCTTATGGAAATTTTTCCCCGTGAAAACAGAAATTGCTAAGTACTTTTTCGTTCTGGTTAACAAATATTACACTAAACTCTTAAACCAGCTCCATCGCATTGAACGGCAAAAACTAGCTGGCCTAACAAAAAAGAAACAAAACATTTGGGAAAAAATTCTTTTTTTTCAACATGATCTTCTAGCTCAATACACTTTTTCCAACGATATTCAGTAGCTTCTATACTCTGTTTATAGTAAGAACTTCCAAACTCTTTTAAATAGCTATCAACTGCAGGCTCAACCTATTCATTGTTGGCAACTTCTTTTTGTCACCGAGACATTTTTTCAAGTTTGGAAATAGAAAATAGACAGGGGAAGCTAAATCTGACGAATAAGGTGCGTGGTGAAGCAATTCGAACTTTAATTCGTTAATTTTGGTCAATAGTGGGTGTGTGAACTGAAGTATTGTCTTGATAAAGCAACAATTTCTTTTTTGCCAAATGTGGCCTTTTTTCCACACTTTCACCACCTAAATGCTGCAATAAATTAGCATAATATTCGCCGTTGGTGGTTTTTTCTTCCTGAAATGTCTCAGGTGTGAAATGGTGGATCCATGTCTTATCTATGGTTATAAATTGATACAAAAATTAGGCTTTGGTGCGGTGAAACATTGCAAATACTCTACTAAAATATCTTCACGACGCTGTTTTGCTCTATTGAAAGCAAGCGCGGCGTCCATCTTTCGCACAGCTTTCTCGACTTTAAATCTTCGGTCAATATATGAGTGCAATGTATAGAACTTTTTAAAATGCTCACGCAGCTTCAGCCGACGATCACCCAATACCATTTTGTGATTTTTTTTTAATAATTTCTGGCGTGAACACGTCAATTGGCCGACCACTACGGTGTTCGTCTTGGCAGCTCGTACGGCCTCGTTTAAACTCTGCTACCCATTATTTTACAGTCGTAAACGAATGAGCAAACTCTCCAGGGTAAAATCTTTAATATTGGTTGGAAATATTAAATTACATAACGGTGATCAATTTTTACCAGTTTACAAATTCAATTTTATTCAAACTACTGGCACCATCTATACGTCAGGTCGGCGTTGTACTTGTCTTTTAATTACAAAGTGCATTGCATATTTACTAACAATACGAGTAGGTGAAAACACATTAATGATTCGACCACAAAACCAAGAGAAACTCGTTAGAGAATTGGTGACACAAACATTTTATGCTGTCGGTAAAGATAAAAAACAAAAATTAGCAATTCTGTTGCCAAAATTATTTCGACAAACAATAGCATCTGTAATTAATACTGCTTTTAGTGTCAGCGCATTGTAACGTCTGCATAAATTAAATGTTTCCTTTGCAAGCTTTCATATGTAAAAATGAACCCAAAGGATTTTCAATCAACAACATTTATACAAATTTAATCAGAAAGTTCCTCAAGTTAAGTAGGTTCCATTTCATTTTGGTAACATGTAAAATTACTTTAACTCACCCAAGTAGTGGAGAGGGTCTAAAACACATGACAACAATAACAGCAACTACCACTGCCCCATCACCCGGGCCAGCAAACACGGCCACCAAAAGTCAAGTCAACAAAATTAATTACATGCTCGTACGAGTGTGTTCGGAATTCATGTAGGAAAACACTGTCACAAATAATACACGCAATGGGGTACAAAAAAATAGGATCACTAACTGTGTTTAAAATATTCACAGTTATAAGAAATATAATTTGTAAAATTTATAAATTATACTTATAATTCATTTATAATTTCGTTTAATTTAGACAATCAAATGAGAAGTTAATAAGATTAATAGAAATTAGGAAATTGAATATTCTTTTTATAAAGTCATACAACTTTTCGTTGAAATTCTCTTATAACTGATAAACATGTCATTATAACTTTAAAAAGCACACAGCTGACGAAACTCAGCTTTTAAAGTTCGACGGTTCAAAAATAGTTTTTTTCTCTGTTTCAAATTTTGTACACAACAAGTTTTGTTAGGATTTAGAAAATTCATTTTTTAGAAAATGCGATAGTTTGAATATTTATAAAAAAAGGAATTGTCAAATACATAAACAGATTTATGTGAACTTAAATTGGGAACATGGGTTTTAAGGGAAAGTCAAAATGAGCTATAAATGAATTCAGCTTCCGGCTTTGTAATTTTCCTTCTAAGCGATTATTCAAATATAGATTAAAACTAAATTGCGAAAACAACGAATCTGACTGTAGCACATCAGGAATTTTTATTTTGATTGCATTTTTACATGAAGTTTTACAGTCGAAACGGTTTTCAACAACCTTCGAGGGATCTGTGCAAGGAAGTCGCTATAACTGAAAATCGTTGTAAGCAATGCCAGAGACTTTGAATATTTGCTTTGATATAAAAATTGGAAACTTATTCAATATACTTCTAAAATTAATGCTAATTAATAACTAAAATTAAATGACTACAAACTTTAGCTCGACTTATAAAAAAGTGTAAACTAAACAAATATATTAGTTAAATTCAAATTGGTAAATTTTTTGTGAAATTCTTACTTTTTCTGTATTTCGATTATCTTCAAACTATAAATTACAATAAAATAAAATAAAATAATTCGAAATAATTATATAATTTAACTTATGAACACAGACATGAAAAACATTGATTTACGGAAATCAGAATTTTTTCATAAAATGGTACATAACCCTTTATTATTTGAAAATAAACTTTCCCAAAACCTCAAAATTCTCTGCAAGGTTTATTATACTTTATTAAAGGTTTCATCAGATTCGACTTCCCTTTTTAGAATTAGTTCTATTTCATACATTGTGGTCAACTTCAATTAGTTGACTTATGCCATTTAATACGTCCGCCTTTTTTATAAAATTGGGTGTGAAAGCCCAGGGTTTTTCTCAGGAGAGTCAGTAGAATATTTTCATTTAACCTTCCTTAAATGTTGACTGCCACCGTGAATGTATGAGTATAAAGAATAAGTATAAATTGTCAAAATTTGATGTTTATAAATAGAAACAACAAAAACAACTTCTAAAGTTTTTCTTAAAAGTCATACTTATATAACCCCAATTTGAACTTTGATATTTCGCTCAAAATAACTTTGATTACATATTTAAATAGGAATTCTTATTGCAAATTTCTTCCTCTTTGTGGTCACGATTTTAAATTCAAAGTTCGAATTTTGCCTGGATATAAAAAGGATAAATATTTATTAATAGCTAAACTATTTAAATTATTTCCTTTTAGATTTTTCTTAAGAATTACTCACACATAGCTTAGTATTTGTAAGTTAAACTTGCTACATTTTAAAACTGCAGTGGAATTTTTGGCTTAGAAGATTTTTATTAGCCACGATTTCCAAGACCATTCCCATTTCGCGGGCTTTGCCTCTTCTTTCTAAATTACTTAGTGTAACGCCGGGTATAAAAGGCTTTACTCCACCGGTGTTGTACTATGTAATTTGGAAAGAAGGGCCAAGGAAGAAAGAGCATAGAAGTCATTTTATTAGATCCGTATCTAATTGGCATAATGTACAAAAATCGTGCTGGATATTATGACATCGTGGTGTATCAAATTTAAATATATAGGGTAGTTTTTTTTTAGATTTAGATTAGTTTTTTTTAGGTTGGCAGCACTGGTTGGAAATGGCGTCCAAACGTCATCTGTCAAAATAAAAAGTGTGCAGTATATTCTGCCATTTCATAATGGAAAGACTAACAAAAGATCAACGATTGCAAATCGCTGATACTTATTATCAAAATTCGTGCTCAGTGACAAATGTACATCGCTTGATACGACCATTTTATGGTCGTCATAATCGACATGCAGAATCAACAATTCGTGCTGTTATCTCCAAATTTCGCACCATATTTCCTTTTGTTCGATCGACTTGCATGCGTAGAGTGTGTTCCGAAGAAAAATTGCAGCCGTAGCGACCAATGTTGATGACGATCGTGAAATATCAATTCGTCGCTGTTCTCAGCGATTGGGCACGTGTTACTCAACCACAAGGAATATTTTACACGTCAATTTGGGTTTAAAAGCCAATGAAATTCAACTCACACAAGAATTGAAGCCAAATGACCTACCACAACGTCTAATTTTTGGTGAATGGACCTTACAAAAGCTCAATGAAAATCCGCTGTTTCATCGAAAAATTTCATTTCATTTCATTTCTTGCTGAACGGATACGTACACAAGCAAAACTATCGCATCTGGAGTAATGAACAGCCACATGCCATACATGAATTACAGATGCATTCCGAAAAAACGCTAGTCTGGTGTGGTTTATGGGTTGGTGGCATCATCGGTCCATTTTTCTTCAAAGACGACCGTGGAAGAAACGTTACCGTCCACGGCAAATGATATCGAGCCTTGATACTCGATTTTTTTTTGCCCCAATTGGCTGAGTTGAACTTGGTTGACATGTGGTTTCATCAGGACGGTCCAACATGTCACACTGCTCGTGAAATAATGGATATGTTGAGGAATGAATTTGGTGAGCAGCTTATCTTTCGATATGGCCCTGTGAGTTGGCCCCCAAGATCTTGCGATTATTCTTGTGGGGTTATGTCAAGCGTTAGTCTATGTGGACAAGCCGAACACTATTGAAGCCTTACAGGATAACATAACACGCGTTATTCGTGGAATACAGGCCGAAATGCTCGAAAAAGTGGCGAAAAAGTAGACCTTCCGAATGGGTATTTTGGGACGGAGCCGCGAACAACATTTACATGAAATTATCTTTAAAGCTTAAATGGCAAAGACCACTTTACCGATTCCAAAAAAAAAAAAAAAATATTTTAATATATCATGCAAATTTGAGTGTTTTATTCGATTTAAAAAAAATACGGTTAGAAAATCACTCTTTACTTCTTTGACGTGTAGTACACTACACCTTTGTTTACCTCAATGTCTCAGGAATTTGGTTTCAATACCTATTGGATAAGAAGCCGCACATGCCATATCTTTAGTTACCGCAAATTAAAACGTCATAATTTCTAAAAACAATATTCTAGAACATCATATCGATAATCGTATTTTAATCAGTGAACAATTTCAACTTTTATCACGAGATATTGTACCTTGGGTGGTGGAAAGAATCCATGAGAATATACCTATATACTAGAATTTGAAAGAAAAGAACATAAATGCTTTCTGAAACAAACACCTATGTCGGGTATGCTGGTGATTTCAAAGGAATTGATAAAAGAAATTAAAGAACGTCCTTTACGCAGAAAATCTTATTGATCGAAATGGATGATCGAAGCTGAGTTGTATTGCTTCCGTAGTTTTCACCGCAATTCCATCACACTTTTTATTTATATACTGTGTAAACATCATTAAAATTGATATATATCGGTCAAAGTTTTGATATTACTGCCTACAAATGGGGTCGATCACTCTCGGTTCTGTCGCTTGCAAAACTCATACTTTTCGTCAGAATTCGATCGTTTTAAGCTCAGATATTGATTTTGTTTGGAATAAGAGAGAACAACTTTTGAAAAGGGCAATACCAATTCTGGTTTTGTTATAGCCCCATACAAATGACTTGGTATTGTCGCTTGGAAAAGCCACAGTTGTCGTCGGAATTCTGACATATTCAGCACATTTATTTTGGTGCAACGAGAACGCAAATGAATGTCAATGTTTTCATTAACAGACACCTACTGACTTCTCTATTTTGAATGTTGGTTAGTGTTACTACGAGACATGTTTTATTGTTTTATTTGGATTGTAAACAGCAAACACTATTCAAAGCCATTTGTAGATTGAGATAGAATATATATTTTTGTTTGTTATTATTCTAAGTAAATTTTGTTTTTCAATTTAAGCTATTTTTGCTAAATTATTTAGGTTACTTTCACCTACTGTTAACTAAACTGAAATATTTTCCTACAGATTTGTTAATTTTACCTGCGTTCATTTTGTGCCTGGAAAGCTTGGGATGTTGATCACTTTTACAGTTTTATTATTATTTACCATATTCCTAAACAGTCAATAAACCATAGTTTTATTTACCAACAATGTTTGGAAAAATGCGACACTAATTTTAAAAAGGTATCTGATTCTTCTATTCTGAACAAAATGCAATCAGATGCTTCTATAAATCTAAAATCTGTTTATGTACTCTATTCAATATATAACGTTTCACACCCCAACAATTCTTTATACTATCTTTGAATTTTCTGCAAAATTGTGGTTTGATCTGATGATTGTGGTTCGGCTTTTAAGCTTTTTACTTTTTTTGGTAACTTTTTTTAACGACATCGAAATTACTAACATATTAACAAAGCTCAGTGAGCGAAAAGAAAAGATCATTTAATACTATCTTCCGAATAAAACCAAATTTGATTACTGCCAAAAACGCGACGCTGATGAACATGCTGACTTTCAGAGTGAAAAATATTTGTGCATCTTCATGTTAGATAGGTTGCGTTTAATTTGGGGGAAAAACATACTGGAATATCTTAATTAGCTTAGCACATTTATTTTTGCTTAAAAAACAGAGTACCAGTAATGATGTTTATGTATTGTTACAATTTTGGTATTAAAGTGATCATAGAACTTTGTCCCTCACTGCTCTGTTACACACACATATTAGGACGAATTTAAACAAATGTCACTGGAGCATAGTATTCACAAAATTCATGTATACGTATAAACACATACATACATTTGAAACTCGATCATGAAAAATGATGCAAGCTCATAAGGTATGAAAAAAAAATGAACAACTACAACATTTAAGGAAAAAAATACAACGATAAAGTAATAAAGTAGACTCCAACAGCGTTCCAAAGTATATCAATCTTTTGACTGAGCATGGAGAGTGGGCTATGAGCTTAAGCTGACTCCAGCTTTTGAAATTAAATGGATGAAGCGGAAAAAGCAGGAGAAGCAACGAACCAGAGAAGGGTGTGATAATTTTTGGGCGAAACAACAGCAACAACACTCTGCAACACCGTACAATATAAATTACATAAATTCACAACATGAAATATAAGCATCAAGTTGCTTCGTGCCCCGACAACCTTCTTCCCACCATAGCAAACGTAGCGCTTTGGCGAAAAAAGAAGAATGGCGACCAGCAAAAGCTTTTAGCAATGGAACAACATTATGAGCTGCAGCATTACCACGTATACCCGAACGTCTGTCTGTCTTTTTGATCCTACGGTGGTGGAGTGGGTTGGCATTAAAGATGAAGTTTTGGCCAAAGTCAAACAAGTATAGGACAGCGAAAAACCAACAAACAATCGTTAAGGAGCAAAGTTTACAAGCCACACATGTTGGGTTTTCTTTCTTTCACTTTAGAAGGATAAGACCAACAAGTTTTAGAAAATACTGTGTGTTCAATAAGAGAGATCACTGAAAAGGGCCAATAGGGTGTATATTTGAAGAAGGCAAAGACTTGATCATAAATGTATTCATAGCCTTTTGAGATTTACTAAGTATTTTTGTATAACGACCACTCATTAAGATCCTATTTCTTATTTAATCTTTATTATTATTTATAAAACATCCACTAGAATATGTTTTTAAAATGGGGTTGTCACTTCCTCTGTGTCACACAGAAACAATAGTTTGTTTTATTAAATATGCCTCCTCCTCTTGTAGTTGGCTTGCCAGGACTTAAGCTTGCAAAATAGAGGATTTTAAAAAGAGGTAAAATATGTTAGAGTAATATATATAATTAGATATATGATATATATTATATGATTAGATAATATATAGGTATATAATTAGAATATACGTGATAAATTAAATACATATAAAGGACAAAGATTAGCTTTGAAAACTTATTTTAATTTTATTCGTTTTAAAGTTCACAATGCCAATTATTTTGCTACTTGGTCTAAAAGTATTGTGTGAAATTTAGGGAATACCATATAACTCTCAGATGTAGTGCAATGAGGTTCAAGGTCACAGTTTCTATATTTTAGCCATTTCCTTTTAATCGTATGCAAAATCTATTGTATGAATTTTGAAGAAAATTTAAGAAATGTTTCTAGTTTCGTCTCATTATAGAATGATAAAAAAACTTAGGAAAATTTAATCATTAAAGGCCTCAAATAGGAATAAGGAAAAATGACCAGAAAAATAAAAATTATTGTTTATTTGTATGCCTTCACGTGAAGGAATTAAGATATAAGCCGGCAAAAGTATAACACCCAGAAGGAATCACTTGAAGCAATAACAATGTTTTGACCAAATGTGTCTCATAACTTTTAAAGTCGTTTGAGCGGTGTACGAAACTTCTCAAAACGTGGTACTGCTTAGTATTCTGCCAAATAGTAGTCATGGATTGTAAATGGAATACATCGATACCCGTTGACGTAAGAATAAATTTCTCTATTTTTGTGGATTAAATACTTTCATTCATTCATTTATTCTAGGGGGGATAAACTCCTTCAATGCACCTAATCTGAAACCCCTTGGGATGCTAGAAAAGTTCTAAAAGGGCTAAGCCCCTCGATTTTCCAAAATTCAATTTTTTCTCCGTATCTCCTAATTCGTAGACTGCAGCGAGTTGAATTTTTGGCTGTTATTTTGATCTACAGTGCTTAACTATGCCCTTTCTGGTGCCTATCGGTTACGCTAAATTGCGTCAAGTTTTGTTCATATTGAGGGGTTTGTGAGGTAGTGCTTAGAAATGAAATTGGGTATCATTTTCACTACTATTCTAGCATCTCCCTTGCATACTGATCAATTTTGCGGCCATTTTTTTGTCATTGTTTTGCTTTGCAATTTTTGTTTTTTAAATTTAGTAAAATCAACCAAGTACAGATGAAATATTTATATTCATAGATTGCAATTTTGGATTATCCGAAATTAAATTTTTCTCTGTAAATTGTAGGCTACAACAACATAAATCTGTGTTCGTTGTATTATATTATATTATAATATAATATAATATAATTACCTTCTGGTAATTCCCATTCAAATGACCCAGATGTTCTTAGCATCATAACTTTTAAATAGTTGAGAATGAAAATTGGACTGCAGTACCATGACCATTTTGATACCACTCACACAAATTGACCGATATATAGGTAGCTAAATTTAGTATTCGTCCCGTAAACTCTAATAAGTAGGTTACAGTAACCTAGATTTTTGCCAATAACAATTCATGCAACGCCTGTTAAAGTGTGAATAAAATTGAACGAATAATACAGCCATTTTTGTTAACTCCCGTTGAAATTTAACCGATATACTCGTATACCTAATTTTATATTTTCTTTTAATTTGTGCTAAATTCAAAAGTTTGTATAGTACCGAGATGTGTACGAGTACTTTCAAGGAGATTAAATAAAAATTGATGAATAAACAAATATTTTTTGAGAAAAACGAAAACTCACTTTTTTTTCGAAGACATCTCGTATAGTAAACTGTTAGATGCTCTGAATTAATGTAAGATACAATTCAGAGCATTTATCAATAAGAACGTAACAAATTACTATACACCACTTTGTATTATACAAACTTTTACACCAATGCAAAAGAATGTTAGGTGAAGCTGTTTGGAAGTTAATTCGCTTGACTGCAATTTCTGTACTGGTTCATGTGTTTTTTTATCTTTTGTTTTGAAAAATATATCTCTGCTAATTTCCTATTACATATACCACTATTTGGTGACTTTGGGGGAAAATGAACAAGTTGGAATATTCCGTATGTTGGGTAGAAAGTTATTTCACATATCCGGTAGAAGATATGTTTTGTATATAAATTTCATTTTAATTTTTATAATCTGCATGGGCTGATCATTTACCACATATATCAACTGCTATCAAACATTGTTTTTAATTAACAACAGATGCAATGAAAATGATCGTCATGCATAGTGTATAACACGATGCACCGACATATCGACGGATCAGAAATGGACTTCTGCCATTTATCGCAAATTCGCCCAATACCTAACATAATTTTTCCTCAATTCGGACACTGCCACAATTTAAAAGTCGTTTGGCTTTGTAACGCTTACCAAAATTAAGAAAATTTGACTGTATAGCTCCACCCTTTCTGGTGGTGATCTGCCTTTTCGTTTACAACTGTAAAATATTAGGTAACAGATTTTAAACGAGGCCGTACGAGCTGCCAAGACGCACAACGTAATAATTGACAAATTTAGAAGTCCATGCCAGACACGATTAAGAAAATCCTTCAAAATGGTATTGGATGATCGTCGGCTGATAGTGCGTGAACTCGCTGAAATAATAGGCAATTCCAAAAGTGTTATGCATCGTCTATTGATCGAAGATTTGAAGATGAGAAAGCTGTGCGCAAGATGGGTGCCGCGCTTGCTTTCAATATAGTAAAAAAAGCGTCGTGTACATGTTTCAGTGGAATGTTTAGCGATGTTTCATCGCAATTAAACCGAATTTTTGCGTCAATTTATAATCATGTGAGACATGGATGCACCACTTCATACCTGAAACAAAGAAATAGTCAAAACAGTGGACTGGAGTGGGAGAATCGTGTTCAAAGAGGGCGAAGACGGTTCCATCTACAGGCAAGATTATGGCGTCTACATTTTTTTTTTTATTGATTATCTTCAGAAAGGAAAAAAGCGTTTAGGTGATGAAATTTGGGGAAAATGCCGCATTTCGCGAAAAAGAAAGCGTTGTTTTATCATGACAATGCTCCAGTTCACACATCTATTATTGCGATGGTCAAAATTAATGAATTAAAGTTCAAATTGCTTCATCGAGCACTATATTCCCAGATTTAGCTCCCTCGGACAATTTTCTATATCCAAGTTTGAATAAATGGCTTGATGTTGGAAGATTTGCCAACTATGAGGAAGAGCTTACAGTTGATGACAATTTTAAGGAGACAGCTCTTACTGTAAACATGGCATAAAGCTATTGAATACAGCTGGACAAAATGTATTGAGCTAAAACGAAATTATGTTGAAAAATAAAGAAAATTTGTCACAAACGTTTTTGTATCTTCTTTGTTAGGTCGGCTAGTTTTGGGACCGCGTTCGAAATTCATTGATTGGAATTTGTACATACCAGAAAGAACCACCCCACCTCATGTCCACTTTCAATAAGCCACCTTAATTGTGACGAAGTTATCGAAAAATACTCAAAAATCCGTATTTTTGCTAAAAAAAAAAGGTGATAATTCGACATGTATGTATGATAACAGCTGGTTTCCGATACTCCCACTTATCTGCTAATGGGTCGATCTAGTTGAAAAAAACTTGTCCACGCATGGACTGAATCTGGATTTGAAATAATGGACAGTGTCCTTTCGACAATTGTACCAAGTACTTATTAATTAAAAACTATATACTTTGATAGTTAATGGATACAGAGACAGCCATAACTGAGGATGCCGTTTTTAAAACATATAAAAAGGAAATAATTTTTCACTGAAAAAACGCACGAAATCATTATGTTATATATGAAAGTTTGTAAAACGCTCAAATTTAAATAAGTTTTTTTTGTGTTCCGTTCAGAAATTCTATGTTAGCCACACAAAAGGGTTTCGTTTTGTAGATTTGGGAGAAAAAGTGCCAAAAATTACTAATTACATTGTTATACCAAGCTGTATGTTCAATCTGAAAAGAATTAAATTTTACGTATAATAATTATAACAAAATATTTAATTCAAGAAACAGATATATCTCTTAATTGTTATTTTCATCTAGAATTAACCTCAACGCTATTATTGATATCATTATCCTAAAGTGTGTGCTATAAGTTTATTGATTCGTGAACATATGTACCATGTTTCTGGGCGAAAGTGCTGAATTTTTTTTAAATTGTGTAATGTACTTTAAAATTGTTTCTTAAAAATAAAAGTAAAGTTTTCAAATTTTACTTCTTGTATTCCACTTTTCCGAAATATGTACCATTTTCATTGCTTAGTAAGGGGAAACTGTGTATTAGTATTTGCAGTTCGCCCTCATGTGACTCACTGTAAGAGAATTTACTTAAAGCTAAGTACTCGTAAGCTTTAACATTTTTACACCACCGCCATCGCCTTCACCTTCGGCCAAAACAGAGACCTAAACGGAGCGCTAACATGTACCAATAGAAACAGCGGCAGCAACAGTAACAGCACCGGCAACATTTGAGATTGCAGCACTTTTGGTTCACGTTCGTACGTTTGGCTTGTGTGACAAACTATCTTAATGGCTTTTCTCAGCTTGGCGGCTGTTAAATGTGATATTAATTAATTGGACACTTAAGTTAACGACATTTCTACTACGACTGATACTTCTACGTATCCACATCCTCTGGTGGCCAACACACATTCGAGTTGGAAGCGTGTTGCTGCTCCCACTGCATGCTGTGGCAATTTTGATTAATTGTCAAAATGGAGGTGGTAAGTTGAACCTTCTGTGTACCGAGCGGTGATTAATGTACTACATCGACTTGTGGTACACATTCTCCGGCAGAATTGCCAAACGTTCAAAACAAGATGCCGGAGGATACTTGAGGAGGAAGTGAGGTGGCAACCAGTCTATTCCATTTTGCCATATGTAAGGTAGGAAGACAAAAACACACAGTTCATAGTATGATGAGGTTTTATACTACTGCATGTACAAAGATGAAGTATATTGAGATCGAAGGACATAATATACTCTACAAATGAAATACAAACTTCACTTAGATGAGTTTTTTGAACACATATTTGTACGAGCAAGTCAAATTGTCTATTCGGCTGGCAGAGGATTTGGTACGGATGTCAATTTTGTAAAAATTGTATTCATTTTACTGAATTCGAACTTTTGAAATCATACAATTACTTTTACAATTGTGGTATCATATATAATACTATTCTGTTTAGCTACTTTAATTAATGAAAAATGCGCCACTATAGCATTGTTTGCGGTTGGTAATCCAAGAATATCATGTTCGTAAAGTTACATATGCAACTATTATCCATTAAAAGTATTCTACTTGGCAATTTTTAAACACATAAGTTAAATTGATATTACTACATTATTGACTCAGTTTTCATAAATAGCACAATTCAAATCCTTCACGTTCAGCAGCGGAGAGATACTCAAAGTAATAGAACTTTGTAAAAGAAACTTGGAATCATACAATTTTCAGGAATGGTTAATTTGAAAATATCTGATACACGAATTGGAAAGTGGCGATTCCCAAAGAATCAAGGATGGAGCACGGCAACTTTACTAAATCGTTCCGTATATTTAGAGCAGAAGGTAACAGAGCAAAGGCGGGAACATAATGACTAAAACACTGGAAACATGGTAAGCTACATATATTTCTTTTATAAGAAGAAATAGCTTCCAAGTAAAAATCTTTCAGTCCAAAACAACATATGGAATCGTTTTCCCATCAACATAATACAGGATTTTTCAAATAGGACGGGCAGACGTCGAAATGGAATAGGAGAAGTTTGAGTGAGGTATTAACAAAATTCGTCGTTTGGTAGAAAGGTCCATATATGCTATTTTGTATAAATCATTCAAATATCCGCCGCGGCTTCGCACGTTGGCACGCTTCCAATTGGTGCAATTTTCACTGATCCAGCAATAACAACTTTTTTGCACATTTCGTGCGGTATCTCGGAGATAACTTGACGAATGTTGACTTTCAAATGCTCCAACGTTTGGAAATTATCCGCGTAAACACGGTCTTTGACGTAGCCCCACAAAAAAGTGTAACGGCGTCAAATGGCATGATCTTGGTGGGCAGTTGACGTCGCCATAACGCGAAGTAACACTTTCTGGAAACTTCTCATGCAATGAAGCCAAAATCGGTCGTATTGTGTGGCTCGTGGCACCGCCACACACGGTATCACACGGCCATAGCACTCTGAATTGACGGTAACGGTTCCTCCAGCGTCATTTTCCAAAAAATACATCCAAACGATACCTCTAGATCATAATACGCACCAAACAGTCAATTTTTCTGGATGCAATGGCTTTTCCCCAATCGCTTTTGGGTTCTTCGAGCTATACTTGCGACAATTTTGTTCGATGACGTAACCATCGAGAGAGAAAGGAGCTTTATCGCTGAAAAAAAATTTGATTGGAAAATCTGCATTAAAAGCCTTTTGGTGCAGCACCCAATCTACGGCGTTGTGAATGGTCAGCCGGCTTTAACTGTTGTGTGAATTAGACTCTATATGGATGGAGGTGCAAATCCAAGTGCGTAAAAGTAATGAATCGTAAAATAGACCCAATTGCCGAGAACACCGTGGAATCGGCGTGGAATTTGTATTATCCGCCACACTTTCACCGCAGTGCTTACATTGTGGTGATGCACAAGTCTGATCACATCTGTAATGCTTCCAGTCTCTTCAAATTTCTTTATAATCTTGTCAATTCCTACACCCCGTACACCCCGTAATGTACGAAAAGTGCCCACGTTTGAATCACCACTTTTGTAGTAAGTTTTATCTATTTTTACGCGTTCTTCGGTTGCTAAACGATCCATATACGTAAATCGCAAACTTTCAATAATAAATAAATTACAATCCAGATGACATGTATTTAACAGCAAACAAAACACTAAATGGATAACCTGTTGCATAATTAAATGTTTGTACACTTGTGGCTTCGTTTCGAATAAAAATTCTAAACTAATGGACCAATTGTCATAAAATTTTCATAGTATATTTATATAGCCAGGAAGGAATCATAGACTATATTAGGTCTTGGTTTGACTCTGGCACCGCAAATATAAATAATTTGAACCCCTGTTTCTAATAAACTATTATAAGTATACATAAGACATTTGGTGTTTATGCTACTGTTACACAAAAATATATGTTCGAATACAAAGTGAAATACAAAGGTTCCGAGCGGTCGTCACAACAATGTAACCGAATTTTACTGTCAATCTCCAAATTTTTTTTAGGCTAGGATTGGCAAAGAAACGTGGCATTGTCTATGCAGCTTAATATTTTGAACGGCCGTATCTCATGAATTTTTGGAGGCAAAAAGATGCGATTTGACATTTTTGATGCTGACGTATGATGCTGTTTGAATGAAAAGAGGGCGAAGCCAAACTCTTTTTAAAAAATGCAATCTATCAAACAAAGTAACTGGTAGATCGTAATAAAAATATAATAGTAAATTACTATAAATCTGGAAGTTTTCATATGCTGTATCAGGAAAATATTAGGAAAGGGGTATGGCACCGTCTACGCGCATTGCTATTGAGAACGGGTATATCTCATGAACTCTAAGCGGTACACAGATAACATTTGGTATATATGCTACCGGAATAGAATGCAATCGTATATGTTACTAAGAACTTGGTGGTGCCACGCCATCTTCTATAATCCGTCAAAATGGTTAATGGTACTGACCGGACGTCATAAAAATGAAGCAATGTGTTGCTATCAACTACGAAATTGTCATAATCTATGTTAGATTAAAATAATGAAATTGTGTCACTCCCACTAAACCTAAGGATATAAATGGTCGTATATCATGAACTATTACAGAGATTTGAATGCATACGTGTACTTTATGAGGTAGAAAGCGGCATATTCTAACAGAAAGTTGGCAGACTCTGTTTGTGGTATCAACATTTAAGAGCTTTTACTGTCAATCACAAAATTGTCATGTGCTATGTTAGGTAAAGATTGCAAAAATCTATTAAGGATAAATCTATTAAGGATAAAAATACTATGAGAAATGAGCCCTACTAAGAAATGAGCCCTAGGATTGGCTTATACTTTGGAACGAAATTCATATCATTTTAAATAACTATGCGATACTCGGCGCAAAACTCCTAAATTATGTTTCAAAAACGATGGCTTTCTTTATTTTGACAATATTTTTTGATAGAATTATTTCCTTCAAACATCTATTTGAACAGAAAAACAACAGAACAAATTTACAATAAAAAGTTACATAAACTAGTTATTTCGATTTCTTAATGTGTCGACATTAATCGGTCACCGTGTATATAGGAATGTGGCTTCTGATCTACGAGGGCGGTCTCGAAACTAGTCGACCTAACAAATAAGACACAAAGAAGTTGAGATTTTTTTTTTATTTTTCAATATAACCTACTTTTAGCTCGATACGCTTTTTCCACCGATATTTAATAGCTTTTATATCCCGTTTATTTTAAGAATTGTCAAATTCCTTAAAATATTGATGGCCGCAGACTCCATCTCTTTACTGTTAGCAAATCTTTTACCACCAAGCCATTTTTTGAAGTTTGGAAATAGAAAATAGTCCGAGGGAGCTAAATCTGGCGAATAAGGTGCGAGGTGCAGTAATTCGAATTTTAATTAATTAATTTTGGCCATCACAATAGTGGATCTAGGAACTGCAGCATTGTCTTGATGAAACAACGCTTTCTTTTTCGCCAAATACGGCCTTTTCCATAATTTCATCAAGTAAACACTGTAATAAATAAGCATAATATTCGCCGTAGATGGTTTTTACTTTCTGAAGATAATCAATAAAAATAATCCCATGCGCATCCCAAAAAACGGACGCCTTGACTTTGCCTGCAGATGGAACCGTCTTCGCCTTCCTTGGGCACGATTCCAGTCTACTGCTATAACTGCTTCGATTCTTTCCTTTCAGAACTGTGACCAGATTTTCACGGTGATTCAGAACCACTATTAATACATAATGAAACAGATATTTTGGTTCGGGTGCCAAAAACAAGCTGTAATTTTATATAGAACAACGTTTCTTAGTCTGGCTCTGAATTGAAACCTGACGTAGTTTTCGTTCCTTGGCAAATCAAAGGATTTAGATTTTTGTTTTTGCTTCAAATAGTTAATTAATTAATTTTGTTGAACTGATCGTTTCCAAAATGAAACCTAAAGCTATTCACAGCTTCGTTTCAGATGTATGAATCATAAAGTTTCGATGTAGTTGTTGTAATAAGAGTCAAAATTGTGTACAGGATGAATGTGAATAGCAGAAATTGAAACATAATTCCAGTTTGATTTCATTTCGGTGATAGTACGTAATCTATGCATTGCTGTGTATATGGTTCTAATTTCAAAACTCTGGTCCAAGAAATAAAATACTACTTCTAGGCACCTAATTTTAACCACTTGCAGGAGATTTGTTCGATTAAGTGCCCCGAATTATATTAGATCAATGCTGAAATACTGCAAGAAATAATTCTGATCGCTGATATTATATAAAAAATTAGTACTTACTGACATAACCACGAATTGTTGGGCCGTTGTATTGTAATTGATTGCTGATCGCCACTGTAATTGCACTTCCGTTTTTTTTTTTCAGTATTATCCATACATTCCTAAATCTTGTGACCATTTTTAAACAATTCCTATTTTTCTTTATTATTCACTTCGTGTTTCAAATGTCATCCAAATTAAGGAATATAATTACAGCACACACTGGATTATGCCAACGACTATAACTACATATCATATGACCCGATTTTAAAATTAAAAAGACATAAGTGAAAATAACCAAGTGGTCTTCTTTGTACTACCACAGCACGACAGCTCGTATAACATCATGCTAAATGGAAACAAATCACGACATGAAATTACAACCACTCGGCCATAAAACTGGACTCACTTAAGTCTGAGGACAACTGTTGATATACAACAGGTTTCATATGCAATTTTATGACTTTAAACTAAAAAATGTAAATTAAAATTGAATATTTCAAGCATTCGTTCTCTGTCTCTGTTTTAGCCACTGTCTGAGTTGTTAGAAATATAAACAATATACTAAAGTACCAATTTCTGTAATTTCACAATTGTAATCACAAAAATTTATGACTGTATTTCTTTCCAGCATACTTTTCTAGCAACTCCCGAGGAAGTTCCTTTCGTACTTTCAAATACAACAGCATACATTGAATATACTCATACGCATGTAAGGACAACGAGAAATCAGTGTGAGTTGCTGCACAGTAAGGAATAATGTGGAGATTCGGAAATTTCATTATACATTCGAATGCGTCAATATGTTTTTGATATAAAGGCTCATACTAAGTTGGTTTGCACGGAAATTGTTAAGAAACATCTTTTATATATATTTTCTGTTTTATATTTCTCGACAATTTTTCTTTACATGAGGTCCATTCGTATTATGAAAAATTTCACTTCACTATTTCAAAAAAAAAGAGCGAGCAAAATGTTTGTTCTGTGCATGTTTTTAATATTTTGCGAGTAATGTTCAGAAATTAAATGTCTCCATCCTCCATTTCGAATCTGCTGGAATTAACGCCTTGGAATTTAACTCAACATTCAGAGAATAGCAATAAACTCAGTGCAGTCACAATACGTGTAAAATGGGTTGTGTGGCAATATTCTTACTTATTATACATCGCACATAGAAAATAATAAGAAACGTTTTGATATTCTGTCCTTCCTCTCCAATTCGTCACACCAAATTGGGCAGTATTTCTAGAGACTGGTCCTTCTAATAGAAATTTGGTTGCTCTTTTCTGTCTTGTTCATTTGAGTTTGTTGCAAAAAACGTTCATTCTGTAATGTTTTTGATCTATCCGTACAACAATTGCTGTATTTTTATGCGCTTGACGACTCGTTAGCGATGATGGGTTCATTTATTTTCCTAATTATTTTTGCCTTGAAGACTTCCAGCATGTTTCTGCACTATACAACAAGACAGGTAAAACTAATGTCTGGTACAGTTAAATTTTTGTTTTCTTTGTAGAAAGAGTGCTTTGTAATTAAGTCTCTTGCTTAGCCCTTAAAAATATCTATTAGCAAGCAATACTCTCTTCTCAATCGCAATATAAAAGTAATTAGATAAAATTTACTCATGAAATCCCATTCATTAATTGCCGTCACTAAATTATTGTATTATGTGCGCAGCTAAGTTCCCGCTGTTTGTAAATAGATGGAGCCAGCTGTAAGTGCTAGTCGATGCTGCCATAACCTAAACGACATGAGCTAAGCTTAGGTTTTGTGATTTTCTTTTGACGTCATATGATTTTGTGCTAAATAATCGTCATATGCGGAAAGTATTGAATTTCATCTTTTAATCGAAGAAAACGGCGGCTGAAACTCATCGAGAATTTCAAAACGTTTACAAAGATGCTGCTTTAAGTGAAACAACGTGTCAAGATTGGTCCCAGCTTTAAATACGGTAATTTTTATGTTGGCGACCGCTCGCGTGAAGAAAGACGAAAAACCTTCCAAGGCACTGAATTGACGACATTGCTTGATGGGAATTCGTATCAGTAAGTGTGTCAGGAGGAGGAGGACTGATTGCATTCGTTGGAAATGACTCAAAAGCAAGGAACTTAGGTTCCTTATGAGTCGAAGCCAAGGGACGTTGAGTGTCGTTTTTTCGCCTGTAAACAACTGCTTCAGCGACAAACTGAGAATGGTTTTCTTCATCGTATTGTAACAGGTGATGTAAAATGAATTCATTACAACAATCCAAAGAAAAGAAAGTCATGAGAGCTGCCCGTCATGATTGTACGTCGTCGCCTCGGCCGAATATTCACGCTGCGAAGGTTATGCTCTGTATTTGGTGGGATCAGGTCGGTGTTATTTATTACGAACTGTTGAAATCAAGCGAAACCATCACTGAAGATCGGTATCGACTTCAATTAATGCAACTGAGCCGAACTCTAGGCGAGAAATGCCCATAATACGCGGAGAGGCACAAAAAGTGATTCTTCAGCATGACAACGCTTGGCCTCACGTCGCCAAGCCCGTTAAAACCCGCCTAGAAACGCTGAAATATAAACTCTTACCCCATTGCCACATTCTCTAGATATTCCGCCGTCCGATTATCACTTGTTCCGTTCGATGGCACACTGTCTGGCGGACAAGCAGTTCCATTCATATGACGATAACAAGGAATGAGTAGCCTAAAAAAATGAACAGTTTTGCCGTGAGGGAATTCGAGCTTTGCCAGAATAATGGCAAGAAGTAATAGCTAGCGATGGGCAATAATCATGTGTAAACATATTTCCATAATAAATACGAATTTGATTTTGTAAACTGCCTTTCAAATGTATTACTTACATTAGAAGTTTTTATTGGGTTCGGAAACGATGGCTTTCTTAATTTTGACAACATTTTTTGACAGAAATGTTTTGGTCTAATATCTATTCGAACAGAAAAACAAAGAAACTGTTGATATTTTTTGAAAAATTTGTGGAAATGGTGCACATGATTGCATTAACTCTATAACTCATAGTGTCTTGTTCATCGTAAGGTACGTTTTCATTTCTAAGTTTTAAATTATGCTTTATTAAAGATTTTTATGATCATTTGTTCACCTGAAAAAAGGGGAGCCTTAGAGCCTTTGTAAATACGAATATATCAGAGTGATAAAAAGACTGTACCACATCGTGAACTCCTTGATCCAAAATAATAATTTGAGTCATTAAAGGTTGCTGTGCATAGATATCAATTTTTGTCCTATTTCGATATAATCTGAAAAAATTCTCATTCCTTTACCGATATGCAGTCGTCTCACACAAGACACCGGTTTCTGATTAAAGGTTACTAAGCAATTATTTTCAAATTACGTACCAGGTTTAGGACCGTTTGTACATATCTTGACAAAATCGGTATACTTTGACTAAGTTTTACATATTTTGGATCTACTTATTTGCTGAGAAGGCGACTAAAATATACACTGCTATCTATTAAGAGGGAACTTTAAACGTACATATGTTAAAGTTCCCTTCCACAATTCGTCATAACATGTTTTGATAAAGTGTCCAGCAATTCTTACTCAAATGACCTAATTTAACCTATACATTTCTAGAACCATAACTTTTACTTAATTGCATCAAATTCAGTGTAATATCAGATTCGATAATATATTGTAATTCTTTTAATACCCAGCATTCCTTTGCCTCCATTCCTGACTCATTACTAAAGTAGTTATAAACTACACTACAAGGAGAAGTCTTTTTGAAATAAGATCTTGTGTACATTGGGAATTATATTCAAATTACTTTATTTCTATGCTACTTTCGATATTATGAAAATGTTCTACAATGTTTTAGCAACTTTATATGAAAATCTTACATTTCTTATTCATCTACCTATAGTTCTGACTATAAATGTGTATATGTTCTTGTCCATCTGATTATAATGAGGTAGGTTATTATTGCTACGTTTAAGAAGCAAAATATTTTAATAAAGGAACTTTGGTGCATGGTAGATGTTATTGTAGAATTATTAAATACTGACACATTTGGAATTTATACGCCGTTCATAATAAAAGTACACATTTTCTTATAAAAATATTTTACTATTCATTTCAATTTTGCGGGTTTACCTGATTTTTATTCATTTTTATATACATTTTTTATACGTATACGTATACGAGTATATGTATATGTTTATATACGCAAAAACAGGATTTTTAAAAACAGGTACGTAACTCGGAAACCGAACGTCTGGAAAAGTAAGGTATTTGAACACTTAAGCTACCACGTATATGTTTGTGTTATTAATGTAAGGAGATTAAATCTTTAATATTTAATTGGTAGGCTGCAGTTTTATTCCCTTGTACTGCATTATGACGTTAAAAAAGTGTCTCACCCTTTCTAGAACCTCCTCTGTAAATAAGCGATTTAAACTCCAAATGGCCGGCCTTTTATTCAAATGCACTAAATTCGATGAAATTTTGCGCATATTAAGCGCAGTTTCTAAATGGATGGAAATTTCGTACGGCTATAGAATAGATATAGTCGAGTTCAAGTTTCACATCTCCACCTCTGGAATTTTTAGATTTTAAAACGACACAACTTTTTGAATTTTTGTCCAATTTAAAAAGCCATGTATGTGTGTATTTCTCTATTTAAGATATTGCACACATGTTTTATTTCTTAAATTTTAGGAGTTATTCGAATTTTAAAATAATATCTATTGTTTTTTTAACTGCCTTATTCACTTTTTTCCCCAATTTTTTTTTACATTTTTTGTTGCATTAGTAACAAAATTCTAAATCTGTAGAAAAAAAAGAATTTTAAAAAAGAAGCACTTGGTCAAAAATTATACGTAATTAAAGTTAAAAATTAAAGGAAAGTCGATATTTCGCATTTTTTTGCAAAAAGATTACTTACCATCTTTTATAATCACCAAAAAAACAACTTGTTAAGAAAAGCGTACTATATTTATACATTCATGAAAGGAAACTTCATCGCGGAAAATTTCTTTTCAAAATTTAAATTTTTACGAGAACAGGGACCTTCCGAATAGGACTTGCTTTTAATAGAAATATAAACTTTCATCAATAGACTTCCGAAACACCCCACTGTGTAAAGATTCGACCCTATTTGTCCTACCTTTCAGGAGAGCATGCTACTATAATACCGACCGTGCTCAGAGAAAGTGGGGTGGTGATCTTGTCCCCATCAAGATTGGACGGAACCCGTTACTATAAAGTAAAAAAAAGTAGCTAAATCCCTATAATCGACGACTAAAAATAGAAAAGTTTAGAGTAGTGTGAGTCTGAGAAGGAGAAAAAGAGATAAAAATGAAGGAAGAGGAGAATGAAACAAGCCGAATGAGAATAGATGCAGATGGCATTTGCCTATTCTTGGTCTTTACCCGCCCTCCAATGCTATACTGCCAAATTAAACTTGTATAGCCCAATCTGGAGAAGATGAGATATGCAGAATGCAGTCCCGAACAGAAGATTTATTAGAATTCGCATTTACACACATTTCAAAAATTATTCACGTTCTTTCCAGTCAAAAACCACAATTTGAATGGGGCGGGGGGAATATCAGAAAATATGTGAAAAACTTTCCAAAGCCTACTTATGTTATAAACAAAAAAAAAAAAAAAAAACGATTTGCATTTACAAAATTGTCAAAGTGATTTTAAGCAAAGTAGATTTGGTCGAAATACAAGTCCTCACAACTGGTATCCAAAAAGGGAATCCAATTTTTATGGCCTGATGAATAATTCTGCAAAGGAAATTTTTCGACCTCCTTTTTGTAGGGTAAAGGGATTAAGAATCCAATTTTTGAAAATTTTTGAAAGTTTTTTGGGAATCATGGGATTTCCAGTCATAAATCTTAATTTTTTCTTTCGCCATATTCTCCAAATATTGTGCTGTTCGATTATCACTTGTTTCATTCGATGGCACATTCATATGACGACAACAAGAAATGGATAGCCTAAAAAAATTAATAGTTTTCCGTGACGAAATTCGTGCTTTACCAGAAAAATGTGAAAAATTAGTAGCTAGCGATGGACAATACTTTCAGTGAATAATGTGTAAACATGTTTCCATAATAAAATTGCATTTTTGTAAGAAAAAACAGCGAGAACTTAGTTGCACACCTAATATTTTGAAATACGAATTTGATTCTGAGAAACGACTTTCAAATGTATTACTTACATCAGAAGTTTGTATGTAATGTAATGTATTACTTACATCAGTTGCTCGGCGTAAAACTCCTAAATTCGGAATTCAGAAACGATGTCAGTTTAGCACGCACTGCTTAAATTTCTCTCAAGATGCAAAATTCCATTAAAAAATATATATAATTAAAACTTTTGTAAAATTTTTTTCATCATTACATTTTTACCAGAAATTCAGTGGAGACGATTTCTTTCACTTTTTCCCAAAAAGTCTTCCACAAATTTTATAATTCGTGGAAATTTTGTATATTTCTGAAAAGCAAATAAAATTTTCAATATACATACTGATATACAATATGTCTACCTTATATTTTCCATGTGTAAAATTGTTGAACACAAATTTTGCACTTCGCTGTAAAATTGATATTTTCCGCTATACAGAGATAGATCATACTTAATGTTCTAGTGAAACATATCCCAATAAAATTGTATTTTTCCGTGTCACAAATATTTTTTTATGTCTGTGTTTCTGTACACACTGAATAGTTTCTTGATGTAAAAATTTGAATTTGAAAAACCAATACATCTTCTAAACTGAAAACTTGAGCAAATTATAATTTCGACGTTTGTATTGTATGGTAATTCAGAATAACATAGCGAACCACTTCACTCCTTAGGCACCTTTACATATTTGCACCAGCTTTTTTTATATTTAATTTTTGTCTCCTTTTTAGACTTTATTTAACGGATACTCCTAGATCCACATGTAAATGTATATGACGGCTTTTCTGCGAAAAATGTAGTAGTATCCTCACAATATTTTCCATAATTTTTCTATTAAATATCTACATAGTACTGAAAGCATTCCCAACAAAATGTTAAAACATAACATTTGAATTTTACTGAATACACAATTTGAAATATATTTTCTCCGTGTAGCTCTCAACATTGCATCCATCCAAAAATGTTTGTCCCACAATGTAGTCTGTGTATTATTCTTAGTTTCCTTTCAGCCCAACAGCGTGCTAACGTATTTGCAGAATGGCTCCTTTGCAATGTGTCTGCTAGTAGTTGGTACTTGGAGATGCCTTTACTTTATTTAGTTACTTTTGGGAGTTCATATAAATTCATTTAATTAGTTTGCGTTGTTTTTTAATTCATTCTTCTCCTTTTTGTTTGGGCATTTGTCTTAGATGTATTGTTGTTCTTGTTGTTGTTGCTGCTGTTTCTTTTTTTTCCTTTTGTGCAAGTTCTTTTGTACTTCGTCTTAGTAATTTTGTTTATAATTAAAATAAATTTTACGTACTCTACCACAACGATGTCAGTGAGAGAATGCATCTTGAAAACGCAGAAAAAATGTTGAGAGGGTGGTCTAATGAATTATGGTTAGACTGCGCTTTGGTTAGGTTTGTGGTGCAGTTTGTGTAGTTTTAGCGAAAACTAACTAATTTATGGGCTGGCCTAAGATGCGCACAGATTGAAGGACATGGGGCCAACAAGGATATTGGCTATTCTCCAAAATATTTATCTAAAATGTTTCAAAACTCTAATTGTAGCTCTTGCATTGAGATAGTTGAAGTCATAAGCAATGTAGTAAATGCTTCGAACAAAGGGGAAAGTGCATATTGAGTAAATTCCAAAACATCTGTAGTTCTTTAGAGAATTCTTAAAGACAAAATATAAAAACAATAAAACATAACTCGTTAACAAGTCACGCTCACACAAACTTCATATGGAGATATTATAAATTTATTGGGAATCTTGATATTGTGGGGCAATTGGGGGCTTCATTGTGTGAAATTCTAGATCCAATTGGCGGCTTCATTGTTTAAAGTTAAAATATCACGGAAGTCGGGTCACAAAGATAGTCGTCCATTCATGGCAACGCCGTTACTGTTACATAATTTCTGGGAATAAATTTATGATATCTTTACAGAACAGCAAATAGTTGTGGGTGGAGCTTAATATCTCATACGAGTCCCAAATATTTTAGTTTTCAAAATTAAAATAACAGCCAATGTGAAAGTGCATCGGAGAACGCTGATTTTGGTCATCAATTTGTATATACACCATATACAGGGTGGTTTATCAGTTGCAATACAATAAGAAATTCAAACAACTTTTTTCAATCAATTTACTTCATCTATTTTATTATTTATTTCAATATTATTTTACATAACTAATTAATTTTGACGATGATAAATGACCGTAAATGACCTCTATGCTTATTCACACATATGCGACACCTGATCAGAAAATCATTCATTGGGGAATCGCCTTAATTATTGTTTTAATGGACTGCTTCAAATATCGCTTCTGTTAGTGAATTTGTGGCAGATACTTCGAATTTGTCGATTCCACGGTGTTCTCAGCAATTGGGCCTATCTTACAGCTCACTACAGCGTATTTAGCATTTTATGTAAAGTTCAACTCAAGCAACAACTAAAACCGGCTGACCAATCACAATGCCGTAGATATGCTGATTGGTTGCTACAGCAAAAGGCTTCCTGTTGCTGACTTTTCGAACAAAATTTCCTTCAACGATAAAGCTCATTTCTCACTTGGTGGTTACGCCAACAAGCAAAATTGTCGCATATGGGGCTCGTAGAACCGCGAAGTGATTGTGGAAAAGCCATTGCATGTGGAAATGTGACCAGTTGTTTCGGATTATGGTCTGAATGTGTCATTGGGCAGTATTTTTTTGAAAATGACGCCGGAGGAACCGTTATCATCAATTCAGAGCGCTAAGGCGGTATGATAACTTTCTTTTTTTGGCTTGCAGTTGGCTTGCAGATTTTAGACTGGACGATATATTGTTTCAACAAGACGGTGCCAAGAGCCACAGAACACGACCAATTTTGAGTCTATTGCATTGGAAGTTTCCAAAAAGCGTAATTTCATGTTTTAGCGACGTCAGTTGGTCACCAAGATCATGCGATTTAACGCCGTCAGTCGAATTCCCTGGTTTCGTTTTGTACTCCTCTTGGTTGACATAATTCCATAAAAAAAAATTTGATGCAGTCAGGTCAGGTGACCTTAAGGGCCAGCGGAAAGTGGAGTTTCCGGGTATTAATTGGTTTGGAGATTTTCGTTGGAGCTACGCCATAACTGGTCTGGCTATATGTGCAATTGCATCATCTTGCTGGAACCAAACGCTATTGAAAGCAATACGTCTTCATCGCATTTCTGGACAAAAAAAATCCTTCAACATCTTTAAATTGACGGTTGACAGTTTACAGCAGCACAATTCATGCACCGCCCTTTATTTTACTCACATAACGTCAACTATCTGCTCTATGGGTAATCAAAATGAAAGAAGAATACCGAATTTAATGCAAGCATACTATATGGATTAAGCCAATTACACAAACATTTTCTACAAAAAAAAAAAAAATACGTACATAATCCACGAAAGAAAAAAATACAACTAGTCTTCCCTTTTGTGTAAAGTATGTGAATTGTTATCAAATAATTGCTGGCACTTGAAATTATACAATTAACAGGGAATGGACTGAAAAAAGGCGCCATTATTCTTTGCAATCACACACATGAAATGTTCCATGTCATGACACCGAAGGGTTAAATGCTCATGTGCGGGTACATTTATTATACTCCATTTCCCTTGCAGTTTGTCGTAGTTTGTGCTCCCACTGACAAAATGGGAGGAGGAAAAAAGTCTGCAAAAAAGGCGATTGTTCACTATCGCTGAATTCACATATCATATTTTTTGCGCTTGCTATTTCAGCATCCACTTGCTACAACTGACCTTTGACCAGTGCCCATGAACGAAGGTGTTGTTGCAGAACACTTGTAGTAGCACCAAAGAAGTGTTTCCCAGTTGAACATTATCCCTTCGTTGCAAACCGCCATCCTTTAATTTAAACAGCGGCAAATATGGTCCGAGTTCGTGTTATCTTTATGGGAGCGTTTAGTAAATTCGAAAGAGTTATTGCGCAATTTTCATAGTTAAAATATATTACTTATTTGGAAATGAAAAAAATGTGCGCTCCTAATGCATGTGTACTCCTAATACGTAAATATGATGCTACTTTTCTAAAAGAATATGTAATATAATATCAATATAATACATAATTGAAATTTCATTTTTCAGTTGTCGGGATATTCATAACTGAACTGCTTTGAAGTTAAGAATAGTTAAATACAAAATAAATGCTTCGTTGCATTCACACTTTTTAGAGGAAAGAAAAACTTATTCCTCTTCTTAAGTGACGACTGGAATAGACCACCTTCTCTATTACACGCCGCCCGGTGAAAATAATTCAAGGCTCTTCGATCTTTTGTGTTTCTCCTCCAATTCATCACACCAATTTTCGATAGTAAAAGCCTGGTCCCTCCAACGGAATTTTGATCGCCCTCTTCTGCGCCATCCATCGAGTTCGTTGTCAAGAACTTTCCGTGCCGGAGCATTTGGATCCGTTCCCGAAACATGACCCAGCCAACGCAAGAAAATATAAAGATGTGAATTTCACCCTTGCTAATAATTTCTCAACAACAAAAATTTGATAAACTAATAAATATTGTAAA
Source organism: Philornis downsi (assembly GCA_019455685.1). NCBI lineage: Eukaryota > Metazoa > Arthropoda > Insecta > Diptera > Muscidae > Philornis > Philornis downsi. Next base: position 869,395 of record JAHXMU010000118.1, on the reverse strand, counting down.
TTTTGGAAAATTGTCATCTTTTCATGTATGAGGTGTATTAAAAAATGCGGTGAATTTTCATTTTTCTCAAAAAATATTTGTTTATTCATCAATTTCTATTATATCTCCTTCAAAGTGATTCCTCTCAGACTAATACCCCTGTGCCAGCATTTTTTTCCAATTCTCAAATCAGTTCCGATATCCACTTTTTGGTATGTCCATGAGCTCCCTCAGCGATTTAGTTTGTATCTCCTCAATCGTAACAAAACGCCGTTCTTTCATGGGTCTCTTTAATCTTGGGAACAGGAAAACGTCGCAGGGGGCCAAATCTGGTGAATACGGTGACTGAGGCATGATAACGGTGTTGTTTTTGGCCAAATGATCTCTCACGAGCAAAGATGAGTGAGCAGATGCATTATCATGGTGCAAAAGCCATTAATTTTTTTTTTTTTCAAAATTCCGGCCGCTTTTTTCGTATTGCTTCACGCAAACGGCATATATCTTCAAGACTATACTCCTTATTTACCGTACGACCGTGTGGAAAGAATTCCTGATGAACTACGCCATGGTAATCAAACAATGAGCAAAACCTTGACATTTGATCGAACTTGGCGTGCTTGTTTTGGTCATGGCTCTCCTTCCATTGGGATGATTGAAATTTGGTTTCGACGTCATAACCATATAATCATGATTCATGCGACGTTGTTTTTGGTCAAAATGCAGCAATTTTGGTACGAACTTCGCTGCCACACGCTTCATGCCCAAAATTTCCGAAAAGATTGCATAGCATGAGCCAAACGATATGCCAACATCCTCAGCAACTTCTCTAATTGTAAGTCGACGATTCTCCATAACAATTTTCTTCACTTTCTCAACTTTTTCATCGGTTGTTGGTGTGCTGGGGCATTTAGAGTGAGCGTCGTCATTCACATCTTCTCGACCTATTTACTCTATTTCCTCTATTTTTTCGATAGCAGAAAATCGTCAAACACGCAAACGCTTGTCTTATTTATGCCTCTCACAAACAAACTAAACCGTCAACATACCTTCGAGACGAGTGTACCAGCATAAAAAAAAAATAATAATCGAAAGTCGAATGCACGTAGCCCGCGAAATTTGAAAAGTCATCTTTTTTTTAAAACACATCTCGTACTTCCAGTACAAATGAATGACAAATCGAAATAACGGGTGGCTATTACGACGTTCATTAAAAATTTTGTGAAAATCCCTTACCGGCGAATTATCAGGATATCGTTGGGTATACTTTTTATACCAAAAGAAATTGATTAAGCTTAGTATCAGATACTTATCGGGGTAACGAGCTGCGAAGTATTAAAGTTCGGAAAGTGAGGCTACATTTTTCAGTTAGTGTGGGCTAACCTGCATGTGCTGCAACACTTTCATTATAATGGGATAGAAATAACTTCTAAAAGAGTATAACACCCAACTTCCTATCTTAAACAGAATCTTTATTGAATTGTCAATAACACGAACATTTTGATCAATCATTTTTATTATATATATATATATTTATTATTTTATTATTAAAATTTTACGAATTGCGATCCAAAGTATCATCACACTGCCCATTTTCCTTAAGGCACATTTTTTATAGGCCAATTTCTAATAGTTTCTGATATATGTTCGTTTAAATCTTTATGTTGTATGGGCGAAGCTACATCTTTTTTCAATCAAAACCCAACCTAGAATATGACAATTTTATTATTAGCAGCAATATGCTTTTAAATGTTGATGATGATGCGTTTAGCCACTAAGTCGATATTGTTCCGCTCAGATTTAGCTAAAACAAGATATATCTACATTAATAGGATGAGTATCAACAATCTCATTTATACATTTAATAGTTCATGAGATATGGTCATGTCAATCCCTTTTTCCTATTCTTAAGTTACAGTTTAATTTTGTGATATAATTTTTATAGAACGAATGCCTTTAACAGCGATGTAGCACTGTCCAAACATATTAGTGGCATGTGTAATAGTACTTTCGTTCAATATGTTAACTTGTGTGAGCGATGCCATGCCTCTTTTTCCACTCTTATCCTAATATAGTATATGACAGTTTCGTGATTGATACTAAAATCATATAAAATTTTTATGAGTATCAAATTTTAAAAAGGGGTGAAGTCCGTTTCAAGTCTGCTGGTCATAACCTTAATAGTTCGTTCGTTCAAACCCGTTCTTGGTGTGGGCATTGCAAAGCCCCTTGAGCCAATCAAGACTTAAGCTTGTTACTCTTTCCGGGTCGATATAAATATGTATAATATAAAGATCCACTAGTCTAGACACCTATTCGGAACACTTTCAAAAGTAACATCAAATTATCTCTAGATCTATTTTAATGGGACGCATCACAAAATGGTGCCCGAACCCCACTATTTTCAAAATCAAAATCAGTCTTCCAAGTAGTTTGAAGAAAAGATTATGTTGGTGAAAAGTGGCAACCTTGTAAAACATGTATTTTAAATTTTAAGACGCCACGTTCTTTAATATTTTTATTTGAGCCATCAAAAGCAAAAAATCTCAGTAAATTTTAAAACTTGGAAAAAATTGTTCAGCATTACTTGGTTCAATATTTCTATTTGAAAGGTCTCAATCCAATCATCTTTAAAACCAATCTAAATTCTACTATGGGGGAGTCTGCTCCTTCGTTTACAGATGTAAAATATTGAGTAGCAGAGTTTAAACGAGGCGGTACGAGCTGCCAAGACGGACATTGTAGTGGTCGAACAATTGAGGTGTTCACGCCAGATGCGGTTAAGAAAATCAATAAAATAGTATCGGATGATTGTCGGCTGAAGATGCGTGGGCTATCTGAAATAATAGGCGTTCGATTAAAATTTGGGAAACTTCGACTCTCCAATTCCAACTTCACAATTTTGAATCTATTAATTCCGACTTCAACCCCGATTCCAAATCGGAATGTAACCCCAACGTCAAAAAAATAGAAAATATGGTAAAAATATGGATTCCATGAGAGAGATATGGGGGATGTGCGCACATTCAGTGAGCTTACAAGCATTATATTTTTAGACTCACTTAACGGAACCTACAATTTAACGACGATTTTGAAAGTCATAGTTTAAGAAGCTTCTGGCAGACTAGTCGATTACTCGACTATTCGAAGTGTTCATCAGATATATCAAGATGACCGCCATTTAAATAGGGATAAGTAGCTGCATCGGTGATCGAAACCGAGATCATGCGAAAAATAGTCGTTCGTCGTGATAACTACAAATATTTGTAGAAAAGTCATAAATTTAAATATTTCCACCAAAAAAGTAGTGCCTCTTTGGAGACGGAATTTATGAAGAGAAAAATCTTATTAAATTGCAGTGTCTTGGAGGAGGTTACGGCAAAGCGTTAGATTGCCAACATTCTTAAAAAAATCGACGAAATCTCTTTTTGCGCCGTAAAAAGCGCTGCTCAAACACTAATGATATCTATGTTGTGAAATTAGACTCAGGTATTTGTTATAATATTACCAATTTAAAAAAATGTTACTATGGATCGATATACTCGCGTAATTTAAATTGACAAATGGTCTCACTTGTTGGAAGCAGTAGTTAGCCTGAAATATCGGTGATTATAATAGTTTGTGCATGCTTATAAAAAACCCTTATAAATGGCATATCATATGAATAGTGCTGCTTCAGACTATAAACTTCTGCAAGTAATTTGTCGAAAATATTACCATAAAGCGTTTCAATCAAGAATACTGTAAACGAGGAGCGATTTTATACTTGTGAAGAGCAATTAGGAGGTGAATCGCCATCGTGTAAGTACTCAGAGATTTTTTTGTTCAAAGAATGTTGGCATCTAATTCTATTTAGTAATTGTATCATGAATAAATTTAAAAAAACAAATATTACAAATGCATAAATGGAATAAGGAAGAACTTTTCCAATTCCGTGAACATACTTCCGTTTTATTTGATTAGGCTAATTGAAAGGTGCCTATTGCTCAACGGTGATTCCGAAATTTAGCTTGCGAAGCTTTAACTACAGGTATCAATTTTGAGGGGTGCTTAACGAAGATTTGAACTCACCATCATATGCACAATAGTCGCATGTGTCAACCATCATGCAAAGCCAATTACGGCTTTAAGAATGATTTTTCATAATATTGATTGTAGGGATTGGAGTTGAATGTCTGCAAATTACTGTGATCAGAGTCGTGCATTTCGCAAATACTGGAGTCGGAGCTGAAATCCATTTTTGTTCGACTCCTCAACCATGCAAAGTGTACAATTTTTTTTTTATAATAAACAAATATTCTTAGGACTGGCACAATAAAATTGAAAATTGTTTCTTCCACACATTTTTGAATCGTGCAAAAAACGAATATATTTTTTTATGAAACGTTGCCATGTTGTTGATGTTGCGATAAAATATTATATACTTCGAACATATAATAAGAAATATAGATTGATGTAAATATAAGCTTTAGAAAGCTAAAGTTCTTAATAACTAACATTTCCAATTAAAGCCGAAACAGGAAACTGGGTTACCATAAACCCAGATTGCGGAGAATTTTTTCTCAGGCAATCTATGATGCTACCTATTTTCGGCAGTTGATATTTTCGTCTACTCTTTGTTTGAGCGGTATGTGGTATCTTGTTTGGAAAGTAACCGTATACTGTCACTTAAATTGAAATTTCCAAAAATGATTACATATTAACCTTTTGTTAATGAAACATACAAATATTTCGATTGAACGATATCAAGAAGAAACTCTTCACGGTAATTTATCATATTCTTAAATTTCCCCCAAAACACAAGAACATGATTAATTTCTGACAAATTAAACTAAAAAACACAGGAATACAACTGATTGTGGCACACCCCGAATGTAAAAGAAATATAAGAAATGCAAACCAAACATTCCTTTGGCATCAGCAAAGGCCTCGTATGAAGCAAGAAAAACAGGATACCCCGCCTGGGATTGGATAATGCTTAAAGCACTAATTCGTTGGAAAGGTGTCGCCGAAGATCACATTGGTGTTGCCGCAGTTCCTCCTAACATAGCGTCAGCTCAGCTCAGTTAACTGATAAACGAGTTCAGTGTTGAAAAATGACACGACCGCTGAAAATGCAGTAAGAAGGGAAGTAAATGCTGACAGACACCAAACATTGGCCGTTGCACTTGCTAAAACAGGGCTCAGATGAAGGAGACATTTGGCTCGTGATCTTTGTTATTTGCAGTCTTACCTTATTTTTTTGTTGCGTAAAAGAGGCACACGTACAATGATCGATGGTTGTGGTTTTGTGTCCCTGAAGCGCTTTTTCACTCTCGTAGAATCTTAGGTTGGAATTGGTGGTGAAGATGTTTGCACCATTTTTCATTCTTATCAAAAGCGACTCACAAGGGTATCAGTTCAATTCGAATGTGTGACACTCATAATTTTTTAAGATGATATTTTGAAGAGTAAGATTTATTGGCTGCTCAAAAAATAAGGTAAATATTTGCGTGTATAAGCTTTAACCCATGCGCGTGTTTATGCATAAACGGCAGGAGATGTGTTGAAATTTATAATACATTGAACTATTCTTTAAGTTTGTAATAATATAATTAAACATTTTCTAAACTCATATTTACTGAGAGCGAACTACGGACTTGTAGGGATAACATATTTTAATTGAATTTCATTTAAACAAATTCGTCCAGGCTAAATTTAACTATAATTCAGGTACAACTATTTAAAAAGGACTCTCTTACAATAACTTTTCGTAAATTCGTATTTTTTTGGTACTGTAATCAATAGCTATTCCCACGGATTGGCCCCTTATATGAATATAAGATATGGAAAACAGTAATCTATTATTTTTCTGCTATGTACTCTTAGCAATCTATATCTCACGTTGTATAAATCCGACCGGTTTAGGGTAAATAGCATTAAAAAGAAAAGATTTCGTACTCAAAAACTACCCAGACAGTTTTGTGCTTAACTCAGTATTATTAGAGGACTGGCTACAGCTGTACCCTAGCAGGGAGAATATACGCCATATTTTACAGTTTGTCTTCTGAAAACGCGAATAGTTTTTAGTTTTCTGATACACAAAAATAGTTTGGAACTACATGGCTGCGTACAAAAAGAAGCTCGACGTGTGGGAGCCACATAAGTTAACGTAAAAAACCTCACAGAACAAATTACCATCTGCGAATCGTTGCAAAATCCACCAATTTCTTAGGCTAATGTTGAATGGTGATGCTAAGTGGGTTACTTACGATAACATAAAGTGCGAACGTTTTGGTTTAATCACGACGATTAGACAGGTCAGGATTTGCGGTAGGGAAGGTTTTGCTGTGTGTTTAATGATATTGGCAGGAAATCGTTTACTATAGCCAAACCAATAATTGTACAGGGTGGCGCACGAATCGTGTTACAAAAACAATGTCAATATCAATTGGGACGGTTATTTAAAAATGTTGAAGGAGTTTGTTTTTTACATAGAACTGCGCCCGTTCCGTTTTAATAACGTTTCGTTCAAACAAGATGGGGCAACTGCATACATAGCCAGACCGGTTATGGTGGAGCTCCAGGAGCTCCAATTTCCCTGGCCTCCAAAATCATCTGACCTAACTGCACCATATTTTTTTTATGTGGTTATCTAAAGCAAGAGGTGTATAAAACGAAACCAAGGAATTTGACTGAATTGAACAAGTTCATTAAAACAATAATTGAGGCGATCCTGACTTCAAACCTTCGTTTACGGTCTATCATCTTCAAAACCAATTAGTTACAAATATATAAAATGAAATCGAATTTTCTATGCAATAAAAAAAATTAATGAAATACATTGACTAAAACCAAAGTTATTTGAATTTTTTATTGTAGCACAATTGGTGTCTCGTCCTATATAAGTATGATCGTATTACGATATATGGCTTCAGAAAGACGGGATCTCATACTAAAAAACCCCGTATAGAGTTTTTTGGTTGCTTTACTCAGTATTGTTAGAGGGCTGATCATAGATGGATGCTGGTCATTTTACAATTTGTCTTGGATAAAGGTGAAAATGCAAGCCAGGCGACTAAAAGTGCCTAAAAGTGTTAATAGCCCTGATACTATAACAGCCAATCACGCACAATTTTGGTTTCGTGGATTCCGTTCCGGCAACATTGATGTACAAGATGCAACACTTGACAGAAATCACCAAGTCTAACCGTCATTTAAGCATAGTTTCGATTGTCCAGGAGCTAAATGTTGCACAAACAATGCTGTGGAACTGCTTGAACAAGACTGGATACAAAGAGAAGCTCGATATATGGGTGCCACATCAGTTAATGCAAAAAACCTCATGAGCGGATACTGACTGGTGATGCAAAGTGGTTGTTTTACGATAATGTAAAGCAAAAACGGTCATAGTTTAATCGAGATGAGCCGGTGCAAATGGTGGGCAAGCTAGGATTGACGGTCAGGAAGTTTTTCCTTTGTGTTTAATGGAAATAATCTACTACAGCCAAACTCTTTATTTGTAGCTGTGCTGTCAACAATTGGATTATGTAAAAAAAAAACAATCGCGCAGAAGCGTTCAGCTTTGGTAAATATGGAAATTATTGCGCTCGATCAGGACTACATCAAGCCACACGCATGGATAGTGTCTCCCTTTTCTAAAGAAAACTGTTGCTAAAAGTTGCAAGAGTTATACAGTTTTTATGCATCCACCATGTATTCTGAATCTTGCACCAAGTGATTACCACTTGTTTCGTAAATCAGCTGTCCAAGTTTTTACCATAGGGACGACGGTTTTTGCAAAAGATATGTTATGGACTTAACTTTAAATTTGTAACAGGTTATCAAAAAAAGAAAACAGGGCATATTTCATTCTGGCTGTGCTATGTAAAGCTTGTAATATCATGCAAAAATATTGGTTTTTTATTAGACTTTGTAATTAGAAGTACAGCAATTTAGGCCAAATCTTAGGGCCTAAGTGGAGTAGTAAGGAAACCGAGTATGATAATGACAATTAGCCACCGCTTTTGTGTATATGGATGGTTGGTGATGGCGGCAACGTAAATTGATGTACTTCTAATTATAAAGTCTAATAAAATACTCTGTTTCCTTACTATTCCACTTGGGCCAAATCTTAGGGCCTAAGTGGAGTAGTAATGACAATTAGCTACCGCTTTTGTAAATTAATTTTGTAAATTAATTTCCACAAAGTACTTATGATGCGAATCTGCTTGAGACTTCTTTAACAATTTTCAGAGAGAGGGAATTGTTTAAAACCCAACAACCCACCAGGCCATAGTCCTGCGGGCACCTAAATTCAACTAAAAATTCTACAATATGCCAGCTAAAAGAGACGCCATTATCTACAGTCAGCAAAACAAATACATCGTTCCTGCTTCTGCAATAGAAGGAGGTTTACTCATAACTTTCATAATTATTACGTTCAAGCAGAATCAATTTCCTTTCGAAGAGCGATGATCTCGAAATAATGTAACTACTCAACCGTTTGATTTGAATCGTGAAACATTCTGTCTAATCGCACATTTTAAAAACACGTTTGTGCATTTCATGTTTTATTGGATTGAGATATTTATATCTCAAGCGCACAAAAATTTCATACAAATACCCAATATAATTCTTATTCACGCCACGTTAAATGAACGAATTAAAAAGCAATAACATCAATTATGTTGTAGAAATGTCCAAAAAAAGCGAAACAATTGCACCTCAACCGTCTGTGGCCAAAATAACAACAGGCCATACAACAAACAACAAGCGACACGGCCCACATTGAACGTCGACTAATAAAGCAGCGCAAGAGAGTAACTCCACTGACGCGGAGTCCACAAAACAGTCCTGCCACTACCAGTCTTATGCAAAATATGCACTTTGTAGTAGAGGTAAGTATCCACTTCAGGTTGCAAATCGACTTGGGCTTTTGTATTTTCGGTATTTTAAATAGTGATGTTTTTGTTGCTGCTGCTGTTGTTGTTGTTGTTTATTTGTATGACAATGCAACAAGGTGCATAACTTACTGGGCGAATACTTATTGCACAAAGTGTCCAGCACTTTTCCTTGTGTAATGTGGCGGCGGCATTAGTCAGTGATTTAACATATGCGAATTTCGTGTTAAGCATGCGCAATGTCCCAGCTAGCAGCCAACCACTCGGCCATCAACATGAACTAATCGCTAACGATGTTAACGGTTGGGATCATTTGCCCGGGGATCGTGGCCAAAGAGTATTGCACCAATCTACCACCGCAATCCGCACTACTCATTGAAGAGCTCATGGCATGGACGTACGGACGTGCAAAGGATTACAGTCTATAATTCATGAGACAAAATAACAATAAGACATACAATCACTCACGACTCACAATAAAAAAAGGACAGAACGTCACAGACACACAGAAAACGACGAAGAACTTAAACAAAGGTCGAACGATTTTGGGGGAGACGAATGGCAATGACAGGGGAGACGTCATGAAGTCATAATTTATAAAATGTCACTTGTCTGTCGTCGCGCTGTCAAATCGAAAGTGGATTGAACATGATGAACCAAAGTTATTGTTAAACACTGATAAGAATTTCAATTAATGTCTTAATAAAAGCAATCGAATCGATTGATCAATGAAATATTTGCACAGAATACTTTTGAATACCATTTAAGAGAATATTCAGGTATGAATGTAGTTTTAACAAAATAATATTTAACAAATAAATATATGGATTTCTTTGCCATTACGAAAAGAATGGAAGAGAAGACTAATGATATGGTTTAAGCATATCTTGTAATTGTTACACTTTTTCAAGACTTTATTTGAAACATACACTTCCGAGTTAGTCTCTAGAAGTGTTACCCAATAGTTTTCTTCTTTTATGTGTTTAAATTGATTGTACTGAAATGGTCGGCAAAAATTGTAAAATAATGGGCCAGTTCGCTTAGTATTTGAACAACTGATTGAAAACTTTGTGGTTATCACAAGCCAAGTCATTTATTATCCAATGATATACAAATCTCTTCTTAACATGTCTGATTAAAAATTTCTAAACAAATTTGTAATACGTACCCCCTTCAGTTTTATACCATTCATCCATTGGGCTGCACAAGAATTTTGATATAGAACAATAAACCTGTCGGTTGTTCTCTTGTCACCAATTTTATGTCGTATTTCTAGCAACAAAGTTATGTTGATCGCATGGTCGCTCACATAGCATAGTGGAATAGGGTATAATGAAATACGAAACAATTTTGCACCTCATAAATGGGATATGGAAAACCTGCTCCCAAAAAAAGTGCATCCAACGAAGCAAATATTCATCATAACTTGTAACAGGAAAGTGGTGAAAAATTGCCTAATCACCAATGAAATTAACATAGCAGGGAAGCACTATTTGATGATGCCTCTTCCCTAGATATTCATGAATGAAATGGATGTAACGAAAAATAAAACTTCCATTATTCCAAAAAATTATTTTCTTTATTGTAGTTTTTTTATTTGTATTAAAATTCGATTTCTTAAACCAGATAGACTGAATTAAAAAGACACCTAATATTTCATAGCGCCGAAGTTGATACATCCTCTGTCATGGACTGCAGTCCACGGTGTGCTATGCTTGCCATGTATATGCTTCATTTGTTCTGAGTAGCTGTAGTTTTTACAAATAGAATTACAAACTTAGCATTTTGGTCATCGTATAAAAGAGGGTAAATAAAAGCTTAAAAGAAGCTTTCTAAGCCAACTATCAAAAATTACGTCTTCGAATCATATAATGTCGTTTGAAAATGGTTTTTGTAGTATTTCATGGGAACACGCTTTGCTTTAATTGTTAGAAATCACAAAATAAAACTAATTTTGCACCACGGCGGTTTTGGAAGTGGTTCAAAATTACTTCGTTGGAAGTGGTAAATATACATGGATTGGACCTATAGAAGTAGTGAGAATGCGATTCTATTTGAATGACTTCCACTTTTCTGCTAGGTCATATTCATTGACTTTACATGCCTTCTGTTTTTAGATTCAACTCAACTTAAACGGATTGAGTAACTTTCACCAGACTTGTTGATTGCTCGGCTATTTCAAGTGTTCGTCAGAACATTAAAGTGAGCAAAGGACGTTAGGTGGTTGTCTCAATGGCCCGAACAGATGATCTTACGAACTGTAGTCGTCTACACTAATAGCCTTACGATAGATCGGTGCCAAGGACTTAGCATATTCAAAATGGGCGATATGAACTCATGTTTTGATATTATCCTCATACAAATGTACTGACCAAGCATGATTTCACATCTTCTAAAATTCACATTCTAAAATTCACATCTTCTAAAATTTTATTATTTTCATCAAGATCGACCTACCTCGAAAACGAATCTCTTCAATCCATGTTTTCCTATATCCCCATAAAATTCGACCGTCCAAGCATAGTGTTATTGCTTCCCAAATATACAGTTTTCGTTACAATTTGATTTTTTTTTTATTTTTGGCACCTGCTAATTAACTGAATTAAAGACGATCTATCTTGACAATGGACTAAGTTTTTTATAACTCTTATTTCTTTATAACTCTAATAACAATGAACCAACCAAGCATTCATTTATCGGTATCGGTTTTCTACAGGACGTAGTTTTACCATTTTGTACAATTATGTGTGAAACTAGTGCAGTTCCATTAAATGCCGATTCAATTGAATGGGACGAATTTAAGAGTTTTGGTTACTGGACAAACTGAAAACTGAATTCTTTTTTTTTTCTGCTCAAAAATTGTCAATATATTGTCAATATAAGGACTGAACCCACCTTTAGAAAAATACACTAATTAAAAATAATATGTAGTGTTATCTTATTTACAAGCATAAACTGGCTAACGCGATCACTGAAAAATAATAACAAATTATCCATTATCTATGAAAAAAAAAAACGGGCGCAGTTCGTATATAATCAGTAATAGCCGATACAACATCCTCTACATTATGGACCATAGATAGAGGAAATGGTTAGAGCAGTGAAACCTTACCTATACAAGAGTTGAAAAAAGCTTTAGAATAAAGGATGTTTTTAGTAGAGGATCTTCAGTCAGTTTAGTAGAGGGCTTTCAGTTATCCTAAGAACATATGGGTAAAACCAGTGATTTGTCTGGAAAGTTATTCGGTCGAATTTTCGATCGAGTTTTCTCAAGTTTTATCAGGCATTATAAAGCAATGCAATGAGCATTGCTGCAGTCTATGAATTAAAAATTACTGGAAATAATTGAATTTCGAAAAATCAGTAATTTTATATGGAAAGTACCAGAATGCGCGAGACAATGTGATCCATTTTTCCCCCAGATGTTGCATTAGCAAACCCAGAATTTGTTACAAATTTGATCGAATTGGGCGTAGTCCACAAATTGAGAGATGGAGAAAAACAATTGATTTTCGAAAAATCGGCCAATTTGGATGGAACGTACCGAAACGGGCAGGTAAATACACCTCATTTAGAATCATCGGCATCGATTTGAAAAAATATCAAACTTTGCCGAATTTTAAGACTTTTAAGAAGTTGTATAAAGGTTTGCAGCAATGTTCATGTTTTCCAGCCAACCAGCCAGGTGGACATCGTTCAACTTAATGGCTTAAAAATCATAAAACACTTTTGGTCTGAAGAAACTCCATTCCTTCGGTAAAATATAAAATTCTTTAAAATGCGAACATATCTGGGGTGTGAGAAGTGTTTTTGCATTAGATTACTAGTTGGTGTTTACCTTAGTTTTTGGCATTGGCATTTAACTATGAGCTTGTATGAAATGTTAGTGCCGCAAATCATAAAAAAAAGGATAAGTTTGAAATTTTTTGCCATATAAGGACTAAATCCTCCCCCGGAAAGTATAATTTTCGATTATTTCTTCCATTCGTTCGTTAAACAAGAAAATATGTCCACTGCTTTTTAATGGCGCCGTTCCAAATATGGAAGTCGACACCAAAAAATACTAAAAATATATTTTAGTTGACAATTAAGTGCGACAAAGAGCTATTTTGATATGCTATTCTGCAATGGAGGAAGTTTTAGTTGCAGAAAAAATTGTAGTCGACACTGACCGCAAAAAATGAGGGATTTCGCAGGTCAAGCTGTCCAACGCTTGCGCTTGCGCCTGCTCACAAATGTTCTCTATATCATTGCTTTATTATTTATGATCTGGGTTTGATGGTTCATGGTTATGAGTTTTGTGGGTATTTTGGTCACATCATTTCTTGGACAGCTTTGTAGCGACCGAATTTTAATCACTGTAAATTATTATCGTATATGTTAAATATTTATTTATTTATTATCTTCATATGGCACTTACTATTTATCCTTTGAGCAAGTTGTAAAGATGTGTTGTCAAAATGTTTGACAAACAAATCATTTTGCTGCCTTTCCTTATTCGATGTACAGAACAAATGCTTTATAATGCAATTAAACATATTTTAAAGAAACTGCAAATATCTGCGCAAGTTTAGGTTCTAAAAGATGTACTTGACTACAAATATGTAGAATAAAACTACACAGTGGAATCTCTATTAAATCAATAGGCGATATTTTCCTTATAATTTGGTTTTAGACATACAAATTTCAAATAAAATAACGTACTCTTTTATCACTCTGCAAACGGTCAATAATAATAAAATTTTCATGAAGAATTTTCAAACCAAATGCCTTTTTGCAACTTGGGTTAATTCGCTTATGACCATTTTATCATGTCAATGACCCTCTCCATTATAATCTTGCCTTACTTCATATAAGGCAAGAAAGAAAGCAAAACCAAATATCAGGAAAATCTACTAAAGTGTACTTTAAATAAACATAATGACAATTATTTTTACAATTACTGGATAGGCCTTTAATTGCAGTTTTCAAATAAACTCTCCAACAAATAGTTTCAAAATTATTAATTAAAATAAAAAAGTATAGAAATTTCACCCAGCTGAACTTATTTACATACACATTCTCCCAGCGTCCTTTTGAGTTGATGCAAATGAGCGCACGGTTTCAGAAGGGATCATAAGTGCTAGCTAGCTAGTTTCTTTTCGATAAATAATGCACAAGAAAAGATGCAAAATTTTGCAAACTATAAAACATCCATTAATTTTTGTTAAATTGGCCAATTTACAATGTTTTGTACCATCATGTATGCTAAATTATACTGAATAATGTTCAATTGAATGAAAGATATAAACCTAGAAATATATGGATAAATTAGGGAATTTATATGGGAGGACTTGAAAAGAGAGTGCCAACTATTAGATATAAATCTGACTAAATTCAATTCAAATGCTTGCGAAGTATGAACATATTATTGGTTAAATCGGTAGTTTGTATGGAAGGTGGCAGAAAGAGCTTAGTTACTTAATTGATACGTAGCTTTGTAAATAAACATAATAAGCCAAAACCTAAACTATGGCAGTTTGTTTGAGAGGTACCGGAAGGAATGTGCCAGTGCCATTTAGTTTGTTTCTTCGATCAAAATTACGAGGGCTGAATTTAGTTCATGTGAATAAAGATGTGAGCCTAAGAACACATTAATAAAATTGATTATTTATGTGAAATATGATGCGATAGACAATAATTTATTGTAATTTATGAATGTCATCGCATTGAAAAGGCAATAAGAGATTCTTTGGAAAATAAAATGTATTGTTCTGCTGCATTTTTAGACATACAACAAGCCTTTGACGAAGTCTTGCACAGTGGGCTTCTTTACAAATTAAAAAATATTCTTCCAGCCCCTTTCTATACTTTTGTTTGTCTTATTTAAATAAAAGATGTTTCTACGTAAAGGTCAAGAATGATGTATCGAACATCTATCAAATTAATGCAGGTATCACACAAGGAAGCGTGTTGGGACCTGTATTGTATAGGTATACTATGTTTACATATGATATGCCCTCTAGAGAAGACGTCACTGTTGCAACATATGCCGATGATACCACTTTCTTATGCTCGCGTCTCTCTTCATCTGAAGCCTCAAGAATATTGCAACTGCAGCTCGGCAATATACAGCAATGGGTAATAAAGTGGAATATCATAGTTAAGACTGAAAAATCTTGCCACATTTCATTTGCCTTACGAAGGGAAAACTGTGCTCTTGAATGGCAATGATTTACCTAGCAAAGATACTGCAAAATATCTTGGACTTCACTTGGACCGACGTCTTAAGTGGAAATCCCACATATCAGCAAAGAGAAAAGAACTAAACAATAAAATCAAACGAATGTATTGGCTGCTAGGGCCGAAATCAAAACTATCCCTGCAAAATAAGGTGTTGCTTCTTAAAACTATTATCAAACCTATTTTTACTTACGGTATTGAACTTTGGAGAACGGCCAGCAACTCTAACATCGAAATACTTCAAAGTTTCCAATCAAAATCACTACGACTTTTAACAAATTCGCCCTTTTACGTTACAAATAATGATTTACATAAGGACCTTAAAATATCCTTTGTTAAATCAGAAATAAAAAAATTTAGTTCCAATTATTTGCAAAGACTAAGTAATCACTCAAACATTTTGGCAATTATACTGTTAGATGAGACTGATGAAGATAGAAGACCCAAAAGGAAACACGTGTTAGATCTTCCATTTAAATAGCATTGTAATTATACTAACATAAAATCAAATTAATTGCTAATATATTGAATTAAATTTTGCTTATTAATGTACAAGATATTTAATCAAATTTATGTATATGGATATATATGTTATATTGCTGATTT
>JAHXMU010000118.1:828938-853699 GCA_019455685.1 Philornis downsi | reverse complement strand
CCACCTCAATTGCTATATTTCGACACTTTCCTCGATGTCAGTACAAAGCCCAAAAATCATATGGTGATTCATATGAGCCCATATATTTTGTAGTGAGTATTTTTCTTTCGCAGGCACCTAAAACTGATCCATTAAATTTTATCATACCCCAGAGTTACGTGACAGCACTTTGTCCAATTGAATTCTTGTTCATCGAGAGCTACCTGTTAGCAAACAATATTCTATGCTTAATTTCTATGGTGACAATTTTAATTTTATGAACGGCTGAGCCAAAGTAGAAGAAATTATTTACCACTCTTAAGTTATAGTTTACAACGTTCCCTCAGTTTCCTAAGCAAGTGTAAACTTTTGAAATTAGTAACATGATTTTTGGCCAATAATTTGTACATCATCAGAGTAAGCAGCCAATACATGGCTTTTATTATCTTTGATATGTGGAATTGGAGAAAGTAAATAGGTAAAATCCATATTCTAAAAAATAGTAAGTACTTAGATATTTCATTATGAATAATTTGTAAGCACTATGCGTTCCCTAATTTGTAATTGATTTAAAATTCCATCCATTTTTCGGTTTCAAAAGTAAAGTTAAATAAAATACATATAAAGCTATGATTTCGATTAAATTTTGGTATTGTTATTTCCTGAAAAATGGCCAATATATTACGAATTTTTAATTGTAGGCCGGCAAATCTTCCAGGTGGGGTTTCTTCGACTAACAGAAAACTACCAGGGAATTTGAACCGAATTGGCTGACCCTTTTGGAAGGTAGTGTCACTATAAGTATTCCCCGAATAAGATGTTTAGCAATCGAATGATAGATAAAATGTTAAGCTATTTATGATAGAACAAACAACTCTTAGAAAAAATAAGACGTGATATTGCATATCGAGAATTTTTCTTAAAGTAATTTTTATTTTTTAAACTGGAAATGTTGTTTCAAATTTGTTTGGAACACGTTGTAGAGTAGGTAGTTTTCAGTATAGAAAGTTGTTTTTAGTAAAAACGATATTTGCCACTAAATGCTGTATGGATGAAGCTTATTTAAAAGGATATATTTATTATAATATTAAAGTCACAAATTAACGGTTAATGTAAATATAAAGAATTAATGCAATATTTAACTGAAACGGAGTTTTCTGAAAATTTGCAAACAAAATTAATTAGTGTGCATTTGTTGGAAAATCGAAAAAATGCTAAAAGTCAGATGAAAAATTAGGGAAAATTCGGAAATTTCTCGAAACTTAAGTTAAAAAGCAATTAGAATCACATTTCAAAAAAATGGCAGCGACTAACAATTGTGTTAAAAAATCACAAAATTTGTTAAACTGGTAACACCGATAACGAATAATCTCATTTTTCCAGTAAAAATCTGTTTTTGCCATTATTCAATAATCGCTAAGACGATCATTTTCAAATGTGCATCTACAAACTAGAGTAGTTTCTTCTCAATTCTCGGAAGCATCACCGAATGTATTTAATTAACGGATGTTGCCATCAACTCAAAAAATAAAAATGCTAAAAAAAAGTTGGATTTAGTCCGTATAACTACCATGATTTTTACTATTAAATCAAGTTGTTTCAATACCATCGTGCATGACTTGCCTAATCATAACCAGATAAGTGAGCTCGTCGATTTTTGTCAGTTTATAACAATTTTTTTCTAGTGAAAAAAAAAATTTTTTTCGAAATTTCCAATGGCCATACTCACAGTTAGATCGGTCTTTTAAGAAGTTAATGAACTGGATTAACGCCTTCCGTTACTATTAGCAAGCTCTTTCCTACTGGAGCGATTTCGCCCGTTTATGCCACCTGCCGCCCAAAATATAGAGGTATAAAGTTCTCTGTCTCAAGGCCAGATAATTCTGCGTTTCAGAAACGCCCTTAAATCATTCACTATATATTTACACATACCGTTCTCCCAGTAAAGAAACAAGGTAACCTTTTCCTATTTGGACGATTTCACCCGCTTTTGCTACCTGCCCAAGGACAGATAAATCTACGTACCAGAAACACCCTTTACACTTACAATATATATTGGCATATCCTATTTTCCAGTAAAGATGCTGATTATTTTTAGAATTTTTTTAAAATTTTTTAATAAACACGTTACGTATTAGGCGGTTTTTTAAACAAATTAACTAATTAAAATAATTAAAAAAAAAATTTTTAAATTGTAGAAAAAAGAAGAGATCATTTCACTGGAAGGTAGTTGAGTCACTGTATATGGACAGTTTTTTCCAGCCTACCTTGTGAAGAGAATTATTTCACTTACCTATGAGAATGAGACATTCTCTTGGAATATTTCAACCTCATCATAGCTTAGCCGGAGCAACGTCTGTCGTTCTCTCTACAGAATAGCAGTAAGCAGTCAGAGGGACCTGCTTACATAGTTTATACACATTTTATAGGATCCCAGATGAATATTTCCGGTTGTTATAAATGAAAATCATCTTATGGTATGGTACATTAAAGGCATAATTATGAATATTCTTATTGTAATTATATATTTACAATTTATTCTGTATGTTCTACTTTAAACAATTCTATATATGAATTATTGTGTTTGACTGATAAAAAAAATGTAAATGTACATGTGGCATTCGTCCAGAGATGCTTTATGGCAGTTCGCACTGTAGTGCACACGTAAACGCGTACATCTAACAATAATATCAAAGCCATACCCGCACGTATTCTACTTTTTCCAACAACAAAGATGCCAAATTGAAGGAACCCCAAAACGGAGGAGGAAAATAAGAATGAAATGGATGAAAAAAAAAACAACGGAATATAAGACCGTCGGCAACGATGATAGCATGAGGGATTACAGCCGGTGATTTATATGGGATTCCGAAGAAATATGGCCAGAATGTGTCGGCAATTTTTATTGGACATTTTAAAAAGCAACTAAGATGTTTTATTTCGCATTTTGCTCTCGTTTTCATTTTCTTTTCTTTTTGGTTCTTTGCCTGGCAAGACATGAGAAATACCAAACTTGTAAGTTTTCAAAATCATGTTAGATACATAGACCCAAACGCCACAGTTGAATGGGGGTACAGAGCCAAGGGAATCATTTGGTAGCGGGTGAAGGTAAGCGAACATCATGGTCTTAGGTTTGTGTTTTTTTTTTCCAACATCTTCTTCGATTGTTACAATATTTTGTATAAATATCGCGTTTGCATTTTTTTCTCTTCCTCTTTTACTTGGATTCAGCGTTGTGGTGGTGCCGATGTTCTACTCCCCCATTGGCCAGTCTAAGATATGCTGTTGCGAATATTTATGATAAGATTTGGAAAACGAAAACGAGTGGAAAAAGAAGAGAGGGACTGGGAAAAACTTGGAAAACTTTTTCATACCTCTTGGATATTTTAGTGGTTTCGGCCATTAATTTAAATTTTAAATGCAAATGAGCCAATTTCAATGATGGCCAAGATCGTGTGAATGTTTTCTTAAGCATTACGCTACCAACATGTTTCAAATATTTATGCTCAGTCAGTTGGTATTTACAGCAAACACCATATAATTGTCCAATTGATTAATTGCGTGTTTAGCAAGCAGAAAAGATGAGTTTTATATAGAAAATTTACAATATATAGAACATGAATATGAAATCCGGAATGGATCCACTATATTCACTTGTTTAGTCAAATACGCTGAAGTTAAATAATGCTGTAAAACGCATATTTGTTGTGCATTTCTCAAATCAAAATCTAGTGATTGCCTTTAAACAATATCAGATATTTGAGTTATAGAACGGTTGATACATACCTGTGATTTCTGAGGCAAATGAAAAGCTGTTAAACGCGTACCTTTATGATACTAGTTGGACCAAGCTAGATTTGACAATTAAAAATAAGTACAATTTATTCACATATCTTGCAATGTTGCCCCTTCAAAATACAAGCAGAAAATATACGAGTGGTACATCGGGTGATTTTTTAAACGTAGTTCTTTAAAAATCGAATAACACTCAAATTTGCATCATATATTAAAATTTGTTATTGGAATCGATAAATTGCTCTTTGCCATTTAATTTTTAAAGATAATTTCATGTAAATATTGTCCGCGTCTCCGTCCCAAAATGTCCATTCGGAAGATCCAAATTTCACGAATAACGCGTGTTATGTTATCCTGTAAGACTTTAATAGTTTTCGGTTTGTCCACATAGACTAACGACTTGACATAACCCCACAAGAAATAATTAAGAGGCGTTAAATCGCAAGATCTTGGGGGCCAACTCACAGGGCCAAATCTAGAGATAAGCTGCTCACCAAATTCATCCCTCAACATATCCATTGTTTTACGAGCACTGTGGCATGTTGCATCGCCCTGATGAAACCACATGTCAACCAAGTCCAACTCAGCCAATTGGGACAAAAAAAAATTCCTTGTGGTTGAGTAACACATGCCCAATCGCTGAGAACAGCGACGAATTGACATTTCACGATCGTCATTAACACTGGTCGCTACGGCTGCAATATATTCTTCGGTACGCACTTTACGCATGCGAGTCGATGGTTTTATGTCCAACAAAGTAAATTTGGTGCAAAATTTGGAGATAACAAACAGCACGAATTGTTGATTCAACAGGCCGATTATAACGACCATAAAATGGACGTATCAAACGATGCACATTTGTCGCAAAGCACGAATTTTGATAATAAATTTCAACGATTTGCAATTGTTACTCGTTTGTTAGCCTTTCCATGATGAAATGGTAGAATATGCTGTACATTTTTTACTTTGCAGATGACGTTTGGACGCCATTACCAATCAGTGCTGCCAACCTGAAAAACTTAAATCTTAAAAAATTACCCTATACATATATGAAGGGTGCCCCAAAAGAACGCAAGATTTACATGACTGATGCAGCAATTGAATTGTTTCTCTGGCTGTATGACATTTGGCGCCGTCTTGTTGAAATCACATGCCCTCCACATTCATTTCTTCAATTCTAGGCACGAAAAAACTGGTTGTCATTTAACGATACCGAACACCATTGACTGTTTGCGCTTGACATGCCTCATCTTCATAAAAAAAAAAATGTCCAATGATTCCTCCAGCCTAAAATCCACACCACACAGTGACACGTTGAGGATGCATTTGCTTTTCGTAAATCACTCGAGGATTTTCCTCACCCCAAATGCGACAATTCTGCCTATTGACGAAGCCAAGATGGAAATGGGCCTCGTCACTGAAGGTGATTTTATCGGCAAAATCAGTATTTTCATGTTGTCTCTGCAATACCCAATTAACGAACTCCCTTTGCTGTCCATGGTCAGCTAGCTTTAGTTCCTGAGTCAATTGAACTTTATATGCATGCAGATGCAAATCTTTCGTCAAAATTAGCTGCATAGTGGATTTGAAGACACCAATTTGCTGAGCTCGGTGTCGAATTGAGGCGGATGGAGTTTGATCGAAGGCGAGTGGTAGTCTTTACATCTCTAACAGACACAGTTTTGGCAAATTTATCCATTAATCTCTTTACAGTTGACTCTTTTGGAGCATTATTCTGACCCCAAATTGATCGCAATTTGCGAACTGTAGCCGCAAAACTTTCACCACTTTGGTAAAACAATTTCACAATGAGAATGCGTTGTTCATTCGTGTAGCGATCCATTTTTACTAACCTCTTACCTTCTACTAGCAAACAATAACAATTGTTCAAATGTCAAACAATGACACTTCGTGTGGCGCTAAATTCAAATCTTGTGTTCTTGTTGGGACACCCTTTACATGAAAATCAAAAAATCGACTCTCAAAGTTTAAGGTATACATTCGTCTGAGGCTCTCAACATTGAGACTGACATTTTTGGCTAATACACATACAGTGGGAAGTGTTCATAGAAATGAAAGAATAAGTAAGAATATTATACGTACTCGGCGAATTGAAGATCAGAAGCTCACTGGCAGCAAGTTTGCAAAATCTGGTGTCAAAAGCAATTGAGATTTTACTGTAATCAAAAATACAAGATTTTAACTTTTCATGGAATACCGATATAGAAAGAACTTTTAATAACTAGTTTGTATAAAACGTTCAAAATTTTCACGAATTGTCTGTTAACAAGAACTTTGGGACTATGGTGTTTGTAGATCGTATGACACTTTTTGTCAACTGCTAAAGTTTTGAAGTACCAATGGATATTTTTTAAACATGTCTCTATATTGGTTGTTATAAAAATAGTAGTCTTATGTAGTTCATACAAAAAGTATTATTTAAGCCTGCTCAAGTAGTTCTTTGTCTGCTTGGCAAACGATTTGAGTGATTTGTCTTATAGAAACAAACAGTAAATATATTTATAGACCTGGAGTTGTTTTCGACTTTGAACACAGTTTAGTGTGCATAAAATATACAATAAAATTCCGAGATTAAATTTTTTTAAAATGATAAATAAATTTTATGTATATCACATAGATACCTCACCACAAAAAAAACGTATCCTTGGCGTATACGCTAAATAAAAATTCAAAATGTTCTCTATTGAAAGCGTTGGAAACACCGTGGGATTTGATAGTTAAATTCTCCTTCGTAAATATGCATGATTTCATATGTGGTACTCATCCTGAGACCGTATATTTACTCAAGAATTCGAAGCCATATTTTTAAACCTCTAGGCTCCTGTCACATATGACGCTATTTAGCTTATATATTCGTATTTAAAAAGTTATTGAGGTTCTAGAAAGTTGTTCCTTCTATTTATTTAATTAGTAATCCGCCGTTTCTTTTGTGTTGTCATTTTATAATTGTATTCCTTTTGCAAGACACGGTAATCTACTATTACAATAATTTTAACACTCTTAAGATGGCAATACCTCAATTTGAGAATACCCTTAATAATTTTGCTTCCATTGACCACAAACAATGAAATACGAAAACCCGCATTTATATTAGCCTTGAGCTTCAGTTGTCTTCAATAAATTGTGACACTCCATCCGCAATTGCCTGTCGCCTTTTTGGAGATGGCGTCAAAATGATTTAAACATACAATGTTAGTGCTGCAAGTGCAATAATTGTTAATCTGCTTGCTGTTGCTTTTGTTGCTTCACTTGCCATTGGTATTTTTATGGATTTTTAAATATGTAAGTGACTGGAGCTATCATCATTAGCTCTGTATGGGGGGTTGCGTACTCCGAAAATAATAATTAATTGCCTGGTGAGTATGTAGTACATAGAAAATACATCAGATCAGATTAATGGCCTTTGGGGCCATACGAGCACAATAACGAACAGCTATTGCAGCGATTGCTGCTTTTGTCGGGACTCAACAGTAGTCTGAAGTGACAAAGACGACGGTTTTCTTTGAATGTCAGCCATTGTTTAAAATCCACAAATTTGCAACTCATAGCACGTTACAGTGGAAATTAATTAACGCCAAGAGTTCCTTGGTATAACCGCCCTTGGAGTATTGCAACTTTGCATTCATACAAATGGTCTTCCTTACGCACCAGTACCAGCAGGAGTGACGACGCTGTAACGAAGTTCACATCGTCCGTAATGGTTTCATTATTTCACTTATAATTTAGTGGGTGTCGTCTTCTCGCCTGGCATATTAATTTCCAGCCAACGTTGTTAATTTATTACACTAATTTGTTCATATCTTTACATTAATGTATATGAAAATAATCATTGTTTTGAAAAAGCTGGTGAAACATATGTTTCGTGTTGTAGAATTAAATACTTTTCACTTGTGTAAAAGCTACACAACACAGTTTACACTTGGAAAAACATGCAAACTCGACGAACAAAATGTATTCCAAAAGTTCAGCAATAGAGAAGACTACATTTCGGCTTTCTTAATTACTGAGAAATATGTGTTAATCGGCGCTAATTTACTTTCGTACTGTAACCAAAATTAATTCAAGTTTGTATTTGAAACAAGCAATCAATGCTTGAAATATATTGATTCGTTTCTTACCTTAAGCGAAACTAAAAATCTGCAATGATCCGGTTTCTTTATAAAAATATAAAAGATATTTTGATTCCAGAGTTAAAAACGAAAACATAATTTATTGATATAAGATATTAATATATCATTTCCCAATCAAAATCAGAACTGACACATGACGTAGTTTCAGTTCTTGGAAGAGAAAATTTAATTACAGAGTTATAAATTCCTTAAATAAAGAATCTTCTCGAAAATATTGCCACGCTAAAGATTTATAATTTAACGCGACGGAATAAAGGTTTAATATGACCAAAAATGTAACACCCAAGTATATTTTGGCCAAATATGTTTAATAATTTTTTTAGGCGACTTTTAAGCAAGCGAAAGTCAGTCTGTCTGTCCGATTGGCTGGCTAAAAGACACGGTAATTATCATAAATATTTGTGAAACTTCCTAAAATTTACCTTAACCTAATATTTTGTAAAAACGTAGACTATATCCACCACTCCTTTATGACACTTGCCACACAAACTGATCTATTTTCAGAAATTTATTTCTTTCCCCGTAACTCTTAACTCGTTTCTGCAGTAACATTACATATTTTAAGCAGATGTAGAGAGATCAATCAAAATAGGCACAAATCACGCATTTCATAAACCTTGATCTGAAAACAAATTGGAAAGCATTGCTTTCCTTCTATATAAATGACCAATTTGAGTCCACATATTCAGACCATTTCAGAATATGTATTTTCAGGTCATTGCAACAAATCCTATCGTATTTTGCAACTTGTTAAGCGTTTGCTATTGTAGAGTCCAAGAATGAAAATGGGCTGAATTGTTAAACTCATTCTGGTACCACGTACACAAATTGGTCGGACGCAGCATCCTAGTTTTTTCTTCATTTCATTGATTTCTAACCGAGACCGGCCACTCATATAAATGAAGGCATATTTTAAACTTACCAAAATGCATGCAGCAAAAGCCTCTAATGAAAAAATGTCTTAAAATTCACGTAAAATTATTCCAGACAATATTGTGTTTTACACATGGGTGAGTAAAATCTCACTGTACTGATGCCACCATGTATCTGCATATGTCCCTTCAATATCCTTTATGAATACGACTTATTTCTAAAATCCTCTAAATCCCATTTATTTCGCATAGTTGATGCGACACCGAAATCCAACCCGAAAGGGGGAGTTTGCAATCAATACCAAATGTAAAACGAATCGCACGTCTGATATTATATCGTACACATTCTTTACATGGCTGTGTATTCGATATGCTAAAGATACGTTCTGGGATGAGGTAAAGGATTTCACCTTTTATCTGAGAAAAAATATAAAACAGTGAGAGGGAAAGAAAAGAAATACAAAACAACAAATTAGAGGATTGAAAATAATTTACGACCCGAAAATATTGACTTATGTTACAACGGATGGATGTGCTCTACCTTGAATGTGTACATTGTATGTATTATAGATGTGCGAGCAAATGAAGTACATAATCATGTGTAAGACAGTTGTGTGTATGAAAATAGCAATAGGGATTTCGTATACCAAAATTTTTGAATTGCACTGATATTTACACTGATGTCTGGATAAAAGCGCTTCATTTGTTAAAATGAAAAACAATTAAGAGCCACATATAACTCCTTCCTACCGGACAACTACTATTAGCTAATTAGTATTGATAACTACATTAATAGAATGCTGTAAAGTATATTATATATCTGTATATGTATAATAAGCTCTACTGTACTATTGTCCAAAGCGTAAAACTAATTTGCACATTAAACTTCAAAGCTTATAGGTACATTACAAATATCGTTATTATAAGGTCTCTCGAAAGGAATCTGGTGGAACGACTAAAAAAGTAATCAGTTTATTGAAAAAATTTTCACCAATTAAAGCACACAATTTGGGAATTTATTTTCTAAAAATAGTATCATCCTAACGTATTGCATAACTCATTTAAGCAAACAGTAAAATTTCTTACGCACCAGAAAAGTCTGTTTAGCGCCGTAAACTTTAGACTTGAGATGTGGTTAAAACAAGATTGCGTGGAAGCAAACTGAATTAACGAACAGACTCCCCACGTTTACTACCGTTTTGGCTGCCCGGGTTTGCGTTTTTCAATATTCTACCGCTCTCATTAAACTTTTTATCCATTTTCGAATGGTAAGGACGCTTATCGCTTCATTTAAATGACGAAAAATCCCTAATTTTATAGAATTCTTTTTTTGTAAAACTCCTGCACGCACAAGGCTTAGTTGGCTCCGGAGAAACGCTCCACTACGACTGAATTTCCAACAGCTACGGATTGGATTGACGGCTACGGCTACGGATTGACATAACTTCGGTGAACACATTTTATCGGAATGCAATATTTATAAGTATTAACAGCTGGAAGAAGGCTTGGAACCAGTTAAAGACTATGAGCACTTCGAACGACCACCAACCTTTAGCGATAAAATGCAATTCCAGCAAATTCGAGGCTTAATGCTCAAAACTCAACCATTAATAATTATTAACAATCGTTATCGGCATTCCAACTTATCGGTCAAATACATGTTGATAAGAAAAGCATCAATTATTTTCGAAAAAGACCATTACATTAAAATCTGTGAAGAGATTTCTGGCTACCAGCTTGTTGTGTAATATACATTTTTGCAGAGGGCAAAACTTGGATCATTGCTTAAAATTTGGACCAATCGAATGAGTATCGTGCGAAAAGTGAAGCAAGATCGAAAAGACCACCCCAAATTAGTCTGAAAATCAAGGTTGCACTGTTAGTCTTCTTTGATTATCGCGGATTGGTTATTATATGTATCTTCCGTCAGGTCAAACTTTCAACAATAAGTATTATTTAAGTGTTTTGTGTCCCTTGCAGAAAGGCATTAGTAAAAAGATTTCGGGTTATTATTTTGGTTTCCTAGTGAGTTTTGCTCTAAAAATTCAACTAAGATCGTTTCATAACCACCGCATTTGCCTGGCTTAGCACCGTGAGTCTTCTGTGTATTACCTCAAATGATCGCTACGAGTGGAACGCTTTGAGTCTATTGATGAGATTTGACGTAAATTGCGACACTCTCTGAAATCCCTACCGGAAGGTGACTACTTGACATGCTTCGACAACTAGAAGGGAATAATTTGAAGGCGCTGATATGGATTTAAGCAAACAAATAACGAAATTTTTAAACAAATATAAACTTGCCTTACTTTTTATACTAATCAACAATATTTCAGAAAGGAAGTCTGATTGCTGTATCAGATAATTTTTGGTGTATTGACTGTTATTAATATTTCTCATAAACTAACTGGTTTATATTTCACAAATTAAAATTAATCCATATACTATGAAACGTTGATTAAAATTTCCATGATACAAAATGTTAAAAATTTAAAAAAAAATTATATAAAATTAAATTTGAAATTATGGAAATTTCATTGCAAATTTCATAGTAATAACGATTGAAAATTTTTTAATTTAAACGTGTCAAGTTCTCATTGCAACTGACGTAAGAAAATATTTATAATGGAAAATAATCAAGAGAATTAGTGCAAGAAGTGCTAAAGTCCATTTTTTTCTAGGGTAGTTTTTGATTGCTTGATTGCTACTACAGGGTTATCAATTTTTTGGTTTCAAAAATAAAGTTAAATATCAAATATAAAGGTATGATTTCGATGATTTCATTTTAATGCTTTAATCTTATCATTATGTACGAAATATAATGTGCATTTAAATGACCGCCTCTGGATTGGCTGTTGCAATGTCCTTTTGAGGTAGTTTTCGACCACTTTTTCACACATTTCGAGCGGTATCTCGGTGATAACTTGATGAATGTAGGTTTTCACGCTAACACGGCCTTTGACTTATCCCCACAACAAAAGTCTGACGATGCCTAATCGAATGATCTTGGTGGCCAATTGATGCCGCCAAAATGTGAAATTACGCTTTCTGGAAACTTTTCATCCAATAAAATCGATTGTGTTGTGTTGAAATCGCATATAGTTAAGTTCATAATTTTCAATTTCAGGCCAAAAAAGTCTTTTATTATACGTCCTTTGCGCTCCGAATTAACGGCAACGGTTCCGTCAGCATCATTTAAAAAAAAATACGGCTCAATGACACGTCCAGACAATAATGCGCACCAAACAGTCACTTTTTCCGGATGCAATGGCTTTTTCACTATCACTATCGAGTTCTCCGATCCCCATATGCGACAATTTTGCTTTTTGACACTGAAGAATATTTTGTTCGAAAAATCAGCGTTCAAAGTCTGTTGCTGTAGCACTCAATCTCAATCTCGAGATCAATCTCAATCAGCATATCTTCGGTGTTGTTAATATATAGTTAGAGGTGCTAATCCAAATGCATAACACCCCATAATGAGCCGTAAGTTGGACCCAATTGCTGAGAATATCGTGGAATCGACAAATTCGGGTTATCCGCCACACCTTCACTAACGCAAGTAATATTTTCGGCAGTACGTACATAGCGATGATGCTCACGCCTAGCCACATTCATAGCGCTTCCAATCTCTTCAAATTACTTTATAATCTTGTCAATTTCTTGCACAACAGATCGATTATGACGGCCATAACCACCCTGTAATGCACGAAAAGTGCCCACATTTGAATCACCACTTTTGTGGTAAGTTTTAACTATGTGTAAGCGTTCTTCGGTTGTTAAATGATCGGTATTCGTAAATACCAAACCTTATACTAAATAAATAACACTTCAGATGACAGGTATTTAGCAGTTGACAGCCTCGCCAGACCGGCGGTTTTGAAACCACTAAGTAGGTTAAGTTTTATAACATAAAAATTCACATTTTCTCTATCCTGACCTGCCCTGACATTTTTTCAGAAATTACGGAACTAATGATATTAAATTTTTTTTTAAGTCCTGTAAATTTTCCAACAATAGGATTAACTCTATCTTTCTCAAAGACCCTTCAATCTTTTAACAGATGGGTAAATAATTCATTTTGAAAGCATTGGCCGAGTGGTCTGCTGTGGCGGTAGAGTTGTTTGAGGACACATCGCAGACGAATTAATAATGATGAAACGAGTCAGAAGACATTTCCATTGCGTTACTGCACTAACTAATATTTTGAATAATTTTAATCAAAGACATACGATTTTAAGGGCACATTGTGTTGTCTATTCTTCAAATAACTCAAAGCAATCTAAGCAGCACCTTACAAATTGGTTACAAAGAACGAAACAAATTTGTAATTCGATAAATTGCTCTTGTTGCAAATAGAAAATTAAATTAAAAATAAATTGCTGTAATCGAAGAGGGGCTGTTGAATTGGGCCGCCAAGATGAGGGTTTCTCTTTATAGAACTACGTCGAAGAATAAACCCATTCATTTCTGTATGGTTTCAATAAAATGTCGTAATTTGTCACATAGCCAGGCCTGTTATGGCAGAATTGTGGCAGCAAACGGATTTCACGAAACTCCTGAATTTAGTACAGCTGATTTTGTTCTTATGTGGGTATTGCAAACACGAAGTTTACAAAACAAAATCAACAAATTTTGATAATTTAATGTAATACATTCGAACGATATTTGTGGCAATAAAGATGGTGCACATAAGTCACCGAATGTGGAAATGATTTAAGTTCAGTTATTTTTAAAAAGCTTTGTTGAAAATGTATTAAAAATTATTTATAATAAAATTAAAAAAAGAAGTTGAATTTGTTAATGTAGCAAAATACGCCAGCTCCCTGTACGAAGTTGTAATAGAAAACCCCAATAAAAGCCAATTAATTTGTCACTACCAAATACATTTTTTATGTAAATATAAACAGCACTCATATTTCTTAACCTTAACTATTTATCGGGCACACTGCTATTAAAAAATCCACCGCTGTTCTGTTTTAATCCCAACAAACAGGGGTGGTTTCTTCAAATGGGATGCATGTTAGCTGTAGCCTGTGTGCGTACGCGCGTTGAAGTGAGAATAATGAGGCGATAAGGCAGCATAGTTAAACAATTTGACTTTATTTCAAAATAAAATGGCATTTGTCAAGATAAAAGCGTTCTTTTCGAAATGCTATTCTTAATGCAATAAGCTTTTAGTTTTCAAAGAATTATTTAGTAGTGGATTAATGTCAGACGATTTTCCATTTGCTGTTCCAGGCGATATAATTAAAACTATTATAAACTTAATGAATATCAATATTTCAAAAATTCAAATAAAAACTGCAATGTCGGTCACATATCCAACCCTTAGAGACTTGTTTTTGGTGTGAGATTTAAGTTATTACATCAAAATATTCGGTGACTGAAGAGAAGACAAAAAATATTAATCACGGAGACATTTTTTTTACGCTAAATTAAATTATACTATTCTAAGCGTAATCGTGGTTTGATAGTTAGTACACACGACTATCATTCACATGATCACGGGTTCAATCCCAGACACAGCCACCTAAGAGTATTTGAGCGGCGGACATCTCAATGTGCGTGACAAACACTTCTATTAGTCGAGTAATAGACAAATATAGTACATTGCTTCTCACACTGTGTCGTTCGGAATCGTTGTTAAACTGTAAGTCCCGTTAAGTGAGTCTAAAAATTAAATCTGTAATGTAACCTGAAGCAGTGAGAGCCCACTTCAACATTATACCTTATCTTATATTCATACCTCAAATCACTTGTCCAGAATGTTCATTGCGACATGAGCGTGTAGCGCCTTTCCGTTGCAACTGCATGTCATTTACATCCATGACTCCCAATTATGACCCAAAGAAATCGATTATCACTGATCGATAGCGATCTTCTTTGGATATAACTGATCAATAGAGCTCTTCTGCGGCTGATTCAACTAAGCTGTATATTTTATATTGGCATAATGGTAATGGTGTACTTCTGTACTTAAATTGTAATTAAAATATTTTATAGGCAGAAATAAAAATATGACCAAAAATACATTTGATTAATTGAAAAAAAAATTCGCATAAGAAATACTGTGGATTAATAAGGAAAAATGGAATATTCTAGTGCGATCCCAAAACTAACCGTATAGAGACGTATAGATGGCGCCAGTAGTCTGAAAAAAATTATCTATGTTTAAGTTTCAAGACGCTATGTTGTTTAGTATTTTATTATTTGAGACATCAAAAGTAAACAACCTCAGTGAATTTATAAACATGAAATAAATTGATCACCGTTATAAAACTAAATATTTCCATTTAAAAGGTCTCAGTCCAACCAATATTAAAGCCGAGTTATATTCTACTTTGGGGGAGTCTGCTCTTTCATTTACGACTGTAAAATATTTGGCAACAGAGTTTGGACAAGGCCAGACACGTGCATGGTTAAGAAAATCCGCGAAGTGGTACTGGATGATCGCCAGCTGAGGGTGCGTGAGCTAGCTGAAATAATAAGCATTTGAAAAAGTGCTATACACTGTATATTGACTGAAGATATAAAGTTGAGAAAGCTGTGCACAAGATGGGTGTCGTGCGCGTTTTCAATAGAGCAAACAACGTCGTGAAGATGTTCTAGTAGAGTGCTTGGCGATGTTTCACTGCAATAAAGTCGAATTTTTGCATCGATTTATAACTACGGATGAGTTATAGGTACACCATTTCACACCTGAGGCAAAAAATACAATCAAAGCAGTCGACTGGAATGGGAGAATCGTATCCAAAGAAGGCGAAGACGGTGCCATCTGCAGGCAAGTTTTTTTGGGATGCGCATGAGATTATTTTTATTGATTATCTTAAGAAAGGAAAACCTGTCAATGGTGAATATTATGCTGATCATTGCAACGTTTCAGTGATAAAATTTTGGAAAAAAGGCCGCATTTGGCGAGAAAGAAAGTGTTATTTCCTCAAGACTGCGCTCAAAACTATGCTCACTATTGCAATGACCAAAATTAATGAATTAAAGTTCAAATTGCTTTAACACGCACCCTACTCGCCAGACTCCCTCGAACTATTTTCTATTTCCAAACTTGAACAAACGGCCCGGTGGTAAAAGATTTGCCAACAATGAAGAGATTGAGTCTGCGGTTGATGGCTATTTTAAGGAGTTTCACAGTTGTCATTATAAACAGGATATGGAAGCTACTGAATATTGCTGGAAAAATTGTATCGAGCTAAAAGAAGATTATGTTAAAAATTAGTAAAATTTTTTACAACTTTGTTGTGCCTTCTTTATAGGTCGGCTAGTTTTAGAACCGCCTTCTTATTGAGTAGTTAACAAATTACGTATTAACTCAAATGAAAGTGTCACAAAGATATCATATTCGCATAAAAAGTTAATTTTCTTTATTTCTTAAATGCAACTATGAATCATATTTATGTGCACATCATACGAACAGAGTCCACGGGGGCTTAACAATCATTATCTCAAATGAAAGTGTCACAAAGAAATCATATTCGCATGAAAAGTTAATTTTCTTTATTCAATAATTGCAACTATGAATCATATTTATGTGCAGATCATACGAACAGAGTCCACGGGGGCTTAACGTGAGCCTCGCCGTGAACGCCTTACCCACGGTGTACGAAAGATTTGGCATATTACAATGCGATTGCCAACGCCCCCCTGGGGTAGCCAAGTAAAACTTTGACTATCTAGGAAAAGTGGCTGACAATTTTGGTACTACCACAATTGTCAGGCCTTTCTTCCAGCCAGGAGATACCAAATTGATTATGCTAGTATGGAATATAATCCCCATTGGCAGAAATAAGGCCTATCTTACCACGTCTGCTACACTATGGGTCTTTAGCACCCGGTTGCAATGCAACTACGCATTCTACACTAAATGATCAGGCGGAAATTTAGTCCCGGGGCCTCCTGGTCCCCACGTTACCAGCCAAACTCACCGGTAGGACCTGTGTAGCAAACCAAAAGCAAAGCTACTACTAAATTGTGATTTATACACCATACTTCACGGGGTTAGTCACCCTGCGGCAAAAGAATACAAACTGGACATTTTTACATATCTGCAGTTGCGAAGACCCCAGGTAGATGGAACGGTCGATACTACATTGCAAGAATGCAGCCCTCACGGGAAGGGGAAAACTGCAAAACTACTTCCGTTCGGTGACGGTGAACTGCAACTATGAAATATAGGCATAGGAAAACCCCATGCCTGTTCGTACCTCCGAGAGATCAAAAAAGATACAGATGACAGGGCACGAAAACGAGACCTGCCCGTTATATCGGTACCAGGCAAAGCCTCTGGTCAAACTCTGTAGCTAACATTTCATAGATAAATATCTCATTTTTGAAGAAATATTGGCCGACGATTCCACTAGCATATACAGCGCACCAAATCGTTATTTTGTTAGGATATAACGATAGCTCTTACAGCTCTTCAATTTTGTTTATTGATATAGAAATTTCAAACATAGAGAACGGAGCTGAATCGATGCAGGACGATCACCATGTACACTTTTAGCTTCCTCCGCTATATTTTCTTAACTACGTATTGGATGTGGACTATTTGTTTGTATAGTGTCCAATAATACAAATTCGGTTTCAAAATTATCCATAATATATAGAACTGTGAGTTCGGTAGACAGATAATGTGCAATATAATTTGATACAAGCGCGTGAAACGGTTTTTCCTTAGAATGTCCATTTTTGCAGAATGCCCAGTTGCATATTATGTAGACGCCGTTCCGATTAAGCCTTTAATATGAAATACTGAAATAATGGAAAATATAATACTATGACAGTTTGATCTAGCATAAGATCGCTGCTGAAAAAATAGCTCTAATTGAATCTTGTTTTATAACAATAAAATAACTCTGCAGATGCAAATGTCAAGGCGGTCGTCGTACAAACAGAAATACGATTTATGAAATCTCCGCCAAAAAAGTTCGCTTATTTCTTAAAATCTAAAGATTTTTGTAAATAATAATGCCACTTTTATCTGCAATATCGATGCAACATATGAGAGCATTTAATGTTACCAATCCCACCTCTTTTTGGTGGTAGACCGTAGCATGGTCGTTACTACGGTTGACTATCATGCTAATGATCACGATTTCGGGCTCCGATTCAACCTACTTGAGAGGCGATCAGACCTATGTGCAAACGAACTCTTCAAGTAGCGAGCTAATAATTCAATGAGTGTAAGTTCAATGGGCGGTGCAAAGGAACTATTTTTCCTAATCTAAATTCATAGGATACTCTAAGAAGCTTTGCAAATAAGCAAAACACGCAACGAATTGATAATTATATAAAATTGGATGATGAAAACTAACAAGATAAGGGGTGAGATACAAAGTTAGACAAATTTCAAAAGTCGGCCCATCATCAGATGAGTGGCCGTGACAAAATTGCCTTTTCCATACGTAACATATCAATTTATCTTATGCTGTCAGAGAAAATTAATATATCTTTGGCAATTTTCTCTAACCAAATCCACAGATATTATGATTAATTACAAATATGAACAAAATGGAGTTTTTTCGTTCTCATATCTATCAAAAAGTCCCTGTATTGAATTTAGTCAGAATGAAGTGTTTATAATTAAAATGTTAAAACCGTTACGCCCGTTAAAAGTTTATAAGGCGGGATTGCCCTTTCTGCTTCCTATGTTACAATAATTGGAGAAAGGCAGAAAATGGTCACCATTTCAGGACCTGGTTCAGTTCCTGTATAGATAAGATGTCCCGGCGTGACATCTGTCTTGCTTTTGGCACACGCGCAAGGAAAGGGAAGGACATGCTTTGATCCACACAGATTCTTATACTAACGGAATCATATACACTTTATGTGATCTCATGTGAGCGTTTTCCGTCGCAATGTGTACGCTATGATTGTGCATAAAAATCAAAAGATGCTTAGTAACTATGATAACTAAATAGCATTGCTTTGACAAACGCAGAAGTAATCAACTCACGAGGAACATTTTTATGGTACTGAAGTTTAATATTTCGATGTAATGTACATTAGTGGTCATTCATTGATACTTTTAAAAACAAAGAAACTAACATAAGTAAAGGAGGCAGTCAAAGTTTCTACGATTCAGGAAATTGTTTAAATGTTAAAGTTATTTAAAATAACATCTGTGATCACAAGGAAAATCATCTTGAGCAGTGTTACGATATAGTCGATTTTATTAGCGGTGTGGCGGGGGCGGCGGTGCGCCGCTTCCTGGAAATTTAGTCGCCACGGAGCCGTACTCGGGAGTGCAGCGTGCATTTTGTGTCCGAGCGTATTACAAAAACAATAAATCAGTGATTACTGCACGACGTTTGTATCGGCATGAACATGGTTTACACGATTTAAGTGAATTTCCAAGCGCCAATGTGATACGAAAATGGATCAGAATGTTCGAAACAACCGGCTCAACAGTATCAATTACGGTTCGTGGTCGCCCAGTTTCTGCAAGATCAGCCGACATTGTGGAGCGTGTTCGTGTTTCAGTTCAGCGAAATCCGCTGAAGTCAGTCTTTGGATGTCAAATGAACAACTTTACGACGAATTTTGAAACGTGATTTGCATTTGAAGGCTTATAAGATTCAGATAGTCCAAGAATTAAAACCCGATGATGCCAATAACCGACTTAACTTTGTCAATTTGATGCTAGAGCGGTTCAACAATTTCAACAGCGTGATTTTTAGTGATGAGTCCAATTTTCACCTTAATGGCCATGTGAACAAGCAAAATTTTCGGTTCTGGTCCGAGACTAATCCTCGACGCTTGCATGAACGTCCACTTCACAGCCCTAAGCTTGTCGTGTGGGCTGGGATAACGTCAACCGGTATTATTGGACCATACTTTTTTGAGGACGAAAGAGGGCATGCGATGACGGTTAGAGCGAACAATTATTGCGACATGCTAGCAGACTTTTTGGTGCCAGCTTTGCAAGAACTTCAAGGCAATACCTCGAGGATGTGGTTTCAACAGGATGGGGCCACATGTCATACGGCTAGGGTATCCATAGAGCTGCTGAAAAATGTTTTTCCTGGAAAACTCATTTCGAAAAGATATTGAATGGCCCTCACGTAGCCCCGATCTCTCTCCATGCGATTATTTTTTATGGGGCTACCTCAAATCGGTAGTGTACGAAAATAATCCGACCAATTTAGAGCAGTTGAAGGAGAACATTATTCAGGAAAGTAACAAAATACCGAGAACAACTTTTCAAGGAGTTTTCCAAAATTTGCGACTTTGGTTCCAAGAGTGTCAAGCAGCCGAGGGAAGCCATTTGGAAAACATTATTTTTAAGTCTTAAAAATTCCCATGCTTCTACTTTTTAAAAATACACATATATTTTTTTTTATGTTTCGTAGTTTTTTTTAATTGAATATTTAAACCGCCAACACGCTTATGGCCCACCCTGTATTTCACAAGTTACATCAATTTTTCAAAAATTGCGAGTTTTGAAAAATTATGTAATATTTCTATACGTTGATATAACTAAGAACAAGTTTCCTCCTATTATTGTTACCGCCCTTTTGACACATATGGTTGTTTAAGTGTGATTATAAAATTTTACTTATTTTGAAAATTATAGCCAATTCCAATAACAGTGATTTTTTGAAAAGTGCTTAATATCTCAAAACGATTAAACCGAGTTAAATCGTTTTTCCTTGTATGCACAAATATAATAAAAACACACGCAAAAGTGAAAATTTAAAGATCGCCTAATTTCATATCCTCATAAAAGAAGGTCTAGGTGCGAAAGGATTTAGTAAAAATAAAAATCAAATACCACTGCAATGGTAAATGAAGAGGCAGCCGCCGCACAAAAAGAAAATAGGGTTTCTACCGTACCCCAGTTTTATTCCTCTGTGTCAGTTAAACAAATTATTTGGAATAAACCCACATTTATGCCCAATACTGAAGTCGCACATGCGCAAATCTAACTATATAAGCTCCAGTTTCACAAAATCCTTGTGGAAACTTTGGATTTTTTTTTTTTTTTTTTTGAAATTTCTTGAATAACTTTGAATGATGCTGATGTGATTTTATTTTGTGAGTTTATTTCTTGTTATTTAAGACAGAAAAAAATGACGCCAAATTTTCGTATAAAAAAGATAAGATAAGTTAAATGTGTTGCCAAAACGAATGTCATAAATCTCTCGCTAAGGATGCCAAGAAAGCAAGCAAAAAAATAAATAAAACTCAAAAGCGAAATAAGCAAAATCATGTACTGATGCAATGAGACTGACTGTTGCTGTTGTACTTGTAATGTAATGCGAATGCGAGCGAATCCAAATCCCAATGCGAATCTGATGTGATGTGTTGTTACAATACCGGAACATTGGCGTACAGAAGATACAGATACTGATACAAAGAAACATATGTATGTATGTACCACATGCATGCATACATACGTACACCCAGATGAGAGATGCTATGCGATTTGATGTACAGAAAGGAAAACAGTCATTGCTCATTGCTCGAACTAAATTCAAACTGATTTATTTTCACAGTTTGCAGCAGATTGTTTTTGATGCAGTATAAAAAGACAGCCAAAAAAGATATATGGCGACTATTGGCTGCTTACTGATTTCTCTTAGACGACCACGGCGGCGGCGACAACCCAAACGCCTCACCAACTCATCTCATTTCCTCACACACACACACACCGAAAAGTTTTGAAAACTTTCAAAGCGTAACATAACATGCTGCATTGTAGACGGTGAAGAATGTCCCCTTTTTTCTATTTGTCACGAACTGACTGGTGACATTCGTGAACACCGCAGTGATCGATG
Organism: Philornis downsi; assembly: GCA_019455685.1. NCBI lineage: Eukaryota > Metazoa > Arthropoda > Insecta > Diptera > Muscidae > Philornis > Philornis downsi. The sequence goes on along the minus strand of JAHXMU010000118.1, from coordinate 832,108 downwards.
TTTTACCATACATTGTAATCCCTGTCGTTACTGCCCGTTCTGGTTATATGCAAAAATCAAATTAGCTGAAGAAAACAAAACAAAGTTACAACTATTTTCCGGTATGCTCGTAAGTCAATCATTTGATCATAGTTTTCGATATAAAATATCAGTTAATATTAAAATATCTCAAGAAATTCATTAAGCAAACAAGTTCAGTACTGAAAATCTTGAAAACTTGTTCAAAGACCCCAAAGCAAAATGTGGATGGGTGCTATGTTGAATGCAAAATTCATTTAATTTTGTGCAAACTACATTTACGGAAACTGTTTTAAAAGTACTGTCATTCTATGTGCACCTTCCGAAATTTACTTAATTTGCATTGTAATTTGTACAATAAAGTGGAGATTTGATATTTCTGGTGCCAAATGCATAATTATTTATTACGACATTAAACTCAAATTTTTTATACCAAAACCAATTTAAAAATCTTCAATAATAACTAAAATAATAATAAAAAATAATTCCAAGCTCTCTTCTGTGTTTCTTCTTCAGTTCGTCACACTACATTTTGCTGAAGTCTCAAAACTTGGTCTTTTAATCTATGCCACATACAGACTTAATTTCCGATAACTTTTAGTAAAACATTTTGATTCATCCAAATAATATAGCCTACGTCGATACCTTCCATAAATCCATGCATTTTACGGAGAATTATTCTCCAGCATATATCGAGAACAGAATCATCCGCTTATGTCACAATACGCAACTTTGTGCAGGCTTTTATTTAGATTTTTATTCATCCAGAGGCGACTTTTTCATCAATTTCTCTGACTAACGTAATATTTCTACGCTGCCATCAAAATCATCCACTATTCCAAAGGTATAGTTGCCAATGTTCACGCAGCGATCAAACGAGTGGACTCTCAAACATTGAAACAAATAACCTGGTTTTGTTCTGTGTTAAAGTATTTTCTCTTTTGCCACTTTTGTCGATGGCCTCACAATGTTTGAGAAGACTGCTCAGATTTCGACCAATGATGTTAACAATCACTACAATTTTACATATTTTCATCTCTTTTGATATGCTGAACATTTAAAATTACATGGCTTCAAATCACTTTTGCCAAACAGTCTGCCAAAGGCAACTTTATTCTTACTCACTTACCTGACTGTTTCAGAAAATCAGCGTTCGAGTTGTTCAAGAAGTTTTATTTTTCAAAAATTCCGCTTTCAGTTACTTGATCGACGCAAAGCCGGATAAATGGGTTCCTTTCAAGTTTTTTGTATGAAGCAAAATTAAAAGAAAAAATATGAATATTTTCATAAGGATCCCGGATTTTATTTTGAGTGAAAAAGAAATGCTTATCACATTTTGAAAATTTATTGAAAATTTATCAACCAGGCAAATCAGGCCAACTTCATGTTATACATATGAGCCATCAATAAGCAAGTTTTGAAAGAAAATACCAAGATAGCGCACAAAATTTTTATAATATCAAACTATAAAATATATTATAATATCCTCTGAACACAAAACAAGAGTAGACATATCTTTGTAGCGTACTTTAGGACCCACTATCAAAAAACAAACGAATGCAGGACATTGAAAGAAATACAATATATTACCTAATTCGATGATATTTTTTTACAGCGAATCTCAGAATAAGGTCAATAATTTCTTAATTTATATTTATATATTTTATATTTACAAATCCGTTTAAATAAATTTTGTGAAAATCTAATATGGATACCTAAATGTTATAAGCTTTAATTGGTTGCACTGCCATGACAGATTTTTCTTAAGAAAACTAATTTTTAAGTCATATCTTTAAAAAATTCAAAACAATCAATTATTTTAAGCTAAAAAAACTTTCCTTCATAAACGTTTTAAAGCACTAACATTTTCGTGAAATCATTTAAATATTCGCATAAGTTATTCGTACATCCTCATTCAAATAAAAGTAGTGTAAAATCTAATATTTTCCCAAAACCGTCTTGAAAACGAATTCTTTAAGCTAACGTCTATGCATGTGAAAAAATTGTCCAAATACAGATAAGATCATCTTATGAAGTCCGGACGTTATCATGAAAATCCCTTCAACAGTCAACACCTACCATCTATATTTATGGTCATGTGGAAAACTAAAATCATTGTATTTATTAAGCTGAATTGGAAGACAACTCCGACTAATTTTATGGATGTTAAATTATATTTTGTGGTGAAAGTCTTCTTTAAGCATTCTTCTATTTTCTCAAAAATCGGTTAATCGAAGCGAAGGAAATGACGGTCAGTCGAAAAGCACAACTTTCAAAAAACATATGATATGAAGAAATAACGATCGTCCGATTTTTACTTTTGGTTTTGGACACTCTAAAGGCAGACACAACAGAAATATTATCTGTGTAACGACCCATACATAGAAGGTGCTCCTCTAGTTTTGTTTCACAGTTCGTCGCAAAAAGTGTTTTTAGTACAATCCAACGGATCTCCCATTTCTGCGTCTCCCAACGAGTTCATTATCGGCAATTATTCATGGAGCTGCGTTCAGGCGATTTGCACAACGTGACCCAATCAGAGCTATCACTATATTTCAATGACTGTGATCGAAGACATACGGCTTATGACAAGGCCGATATTCGTCTTATATTTTTTTTCTCCTACATACTACCGGAATAAATTTATCCGCCTATTTCATAACCAATGGCTTTGCATTTTACGCTAAGAATGGTGGTACTAACGTCGGTTACTATTGAATTCTGTCGTTGAATCGACATCGCCTCAGGTATTAAATAGGTTTGCTGGCAGACTAACGATGCCACTCAGCTTTATTATTATTGGCGCAATTTATCCAACACCACCGCTTCCGGAATTAGCAGCTTGCAAAAATGTTCTATCCATATCTTTAGAACGTTATGTACATCCACCAATTTTCTGTAGCTAGCATGTTTCACCGAAGCTTGCATTCCATTTCTTACCTCATAATCAATTTGGCTTTTCAACAGATAAGAAAGTTGTCTTGTGAATATCCCTGTATGGAAATGTGTTTCGACTTACTATCATCACCTCGGCAAAAATAGTCAGTCTGATTTCGTTATCGAAGGTGTAGCAGACTAAATTTTCTGGCTGTGATATTGAAATATATATGATATGATATGATATGATATGATATGATATGATATGATATGAT
>JAHXMU010000118.1:764192-815453 GCA_019455685.1 Philornis downsi | reverse complement strand
TACGACTTTTTGTGACACTCACTGTATCTCCGTATATATTTTTACGTATGTGAATGTGAGTGTATTTGAGTGAGTGAGTCAAATAAATTCCGTAGCGCTAGAAGCAAAAGATTTATTATCAAATTAAATTTCTGACAGAATTTATTGCTTTATCTCTTCTCGCCGAACATAGTTTTTCACTTCTTCATACTTTTTTTCATAGGAAATTCACTTTTTTCATTGTTGTATTCGAGAAGATGGAGTATGTATACGATATTCGCACATATATATTTAGCGTGTTGATATTTTTGTAGATTTTATTTTGTTAATATTTTTTAAACTGCCTCCAAAAAACGGAATAAGAAGCCAGCGCCGAATTTTTAAAAGAGATAAACCGAACATTACAAGAAATCTATGTAGACTTAGTGGCGTAGTGAATTTGATAGGAATATAGACAAAGCGGTAAAGTCTAGTAATGGTTAAATTTGACGATTTATCCGCTTTATAACGACTTGTTAGAATTAAATATTTAGCAAAGTTATTTGTTGAGATTTTGTTATAATAGCATAGTCAAGGTAACATTTAATGTTCAATAATATATAGCAAAGAAAAGCATTTCAAATATTTTTCGAAAAATTACTTTTCAAACACTTTCAACAAATTTTGATTTCTGAATAATCTTTTGATTTTTTTTTTTCTTTTTTTTGTGTATTACATAAAAGTTATTTCAGAGAATTTCTACAGACTTCAGAATATTATCTGCATTATTCTTAATTATTCATATATTTCTAGTGAATTGGATTAAACATATCACAAGTCTATCATGGAACCACATCTCCACCGCATAGTGAGCATTGCTTCAGAAGCACTGAAAAATTCATCCTTTCCATTACAAGCTTCAAAATTAAGTTTCATATTCGCTTGATTTCATGATACATCTGCACTTCAAATATTTTTGCCAAAATTAAGCCAAATACGTTTTTGACATTTTATTGACACAGTGAAAATTAAATATTTCATTCAGCAAAAAAATGAATAAATAAATAAACGTAAACATTTTGCAAGGAATAATTTTCTCACTGTATCCAAAAATTTAAGTGCAAATTAGTTATTTGTAAACATAAAAAGAATATCTTAGAGTCACATTCACGTTACTTTTAGAATATTGCTTCAGATGCATTGAAAATTCAGTACAATATCTAAATTTGAATTTCTACTGGCTACAACACAGTGTTACAAATTTGAATCTGAAACAATGAATTTAATTTATGACTTTCCCGGTAGTTTTTCACCTTTGCCTAGTTTCAGTATTTATGTTAAAATGACGAAATATTTGGCTCAAATTTTGTTTAATAATTGTCAGTCTTCTGGTTAAAATATGTGATTAGCGAAACTGTTGTAGCATGATGCTATTTGACGCACAAAAGAAAGAGCAAAAATATCTTTTAGTTATAGATAGGATAAGTTCGAAATTTGGAAAATTGGCCTAGAAGGATATAAATTGGACACAACCTTGGAAAACATTTTTCGAAATTTTTTTAGATATTTTATTATCTATGCTATACTATTTAATTTTTGATTAAAAACAATATGTGAATAGAGTTCAATATAAATTTTTAAACTTAACCAGAAGCTATTATTAAATACTAATTTTTTATTCGATATATTATATGCGAGAAACGGACGTTTCCGATACGCAATCTTATATGGCCATGAGTTAGCAGGTCGCTGATAATACATGGCCCGTAAATATGTCATGTGGGGCAAATTCAACCAGCGGAAAAAAAAACTCTAGAAACGTCTATACTTTAAATATGTTGTCCAACATCGTTTATACTTATTCAATAACTAAAAGTGTTGACGTGGTTATTTACAAATATTACTTTAGGTTTTTTACTGGAAAAGTATCTTAGTTCTATCCATTATGTACGATAAAAAATCATTTTTGACACGCCCGCTTATAATACTATATGTTGGAACAGAATCCATGACACTTTGGACCGCTACTCATGCTGGTGGATCAGTCTAATTTATGGCGCCTTTCCAACGTTATCCTTGTTCAAAATTTTGCAGCAGTGTCTGTTTACTGGGATCCCCACATATTGCATAACTTATATACAACAGACTTTAAAAATCACTTGCTCGGTTTTATTATTGTATGACTTGAATTTGCGCTAATACCGTTGCCAAATAATTTGAATTGAAACTTTTTCAGAAATATAAAATAAGAACTTGCACAACAAAATGTACTTATAATATTACATTAATAATAGTTTTTCAGATACTTTGTTTAAAATCGGCATCAAATTCAAACTGGAAGATATGAAAGAATGTAGTCAGAATCTACGCAAAGAATCTTGAAATTGCAGAATGCTAACAAATATTTTCACTTATTTATGGTTAAAAATGTATATGTTTTGTTTTACAAATTGATGTTCTGTATTAGTGAGATTTTATAATATTAGAGACTAGAAGTGGGGACGGCAGTTACTGACATTACATGCTTTATTTACACGAGCCAACTAATCGGTTATTAAATTTGAAGACCTGAAAATTGGAATGTCGGAACTGAGTACCGAACTTTGATATCATCATCAGGAGCGTTTTCTTATTTCATTTTCAGTGATGTCATCTTAGTATCCACGGTTATCGCCGTCCTATCGATTGCATTATATTAAATGTCAGTTTTGCCAAATATTGTAAGAAGTTGTTTGCTTCTTTATTATGCCCCTTCTTTCGCTGCGAAAAGTTTCGCACAAGTAAGCGGTACAGATAATTTGAGGAAGCATATGTAAAATCAAGAGTTATTGGCTCCATCATCCATCTACAAAATTGTTATACTTTCTCAATTATTGCACCGAATGCCATAAACAATCAAGCTGTATTTTGTTTGCAATCTTTATAATCATAAAAGGTACTCCCCTCCATCCAAAAAGCAAAAGACTAGCATAATATAATATAATTTTTGCTGTGGTCAGCATAAAATATGTGCAAAAAATTATGAATTGAAATTTATGAGAGCTTCTATAACTTTTTGAAGGTTGATATTTTTTGAAACATTTGCTAATTTTGAATACTATTCAAATTTAATTTTATTTATCATATCGGATATCGATTCTTTTTCAAAAAAGCCTCGACCTTAAAAAAAATTTGTACACACCTCACAAATTTTAACCCTTGTCTAATTCTAGAAAACACTACACCTACTACAGGCCATTTGGAACAAATCTAGATATCAGACACTTCTTTCAACACAGTGCATTATTTGCACGTCAATTCTCCAGCAAATTTTTAGACTTAATGATGTAAGTCTGCATTAATTCTAACACATTTGAAATTAAGTAATCTTTTATTTATTTTTGGTCATTTATATTAAGTTTTCCTTTTACTGGGTTAGGGATAATTTCCCATTGGATATTATATATTCTATCAAAAAAGAAAACTGGGAATTGATGAATAAAAAGAAGGTGCCTTTTTGTTTTTCTCTCTTTTTTTTTTTTTTTTTTTTTTTTTTTGGTAACACAACTGTCTCCTATACTGACACGTAACTTGAACGCAATCTGTAATTTAGATTAAACAGTCTTCTTAATTTTGGCAGTTCCCATCAGGCGTGTTTTGCGATTTTACAATGGGTAAAAATACCAGGCAAAGAATTTGTCTTAAATTTAGTACTGCAAATGGAATTTTGTGAGTCGAATCATTGGAAATGTTATAGAAGTGTTATGGTGCATATGCATATGAACGGCACAGTCCATTCAAAACTGCCAAGATGTGTAGTAAAATTTGCCTCGCCCTGGACGGCCATTAATGTTTTCAACTGAAGTTAACATCGATAATGTTAAGAAAATGGGACTGAAAATTGTCATTTAAGACTGAGAGAGAAAGTCGCTGGACTTTCTGTGTCTCACGTACGAATTCGTATAAGTTTGCACGATATTTTGGGCATGAAGTGCGTTGCCGCTCGACTAGTTTCAAAACATCTGATTTTTCTTCAAAAACTCAATCGCGATAAAATTATTGAAGATACTCGTGTGCTAGAACGAGTTAATACTGATGCCACATTCATTAAACGCATTATATACTTGGTGATGAGATATGAGTTCACGAGTTTGACACGCCAACCAGTTAACAAGTTTCGGAATGACGCCTACCAATTTTGCCACAAAACGAAAACATCGCGCCGAATAAGGTCCAAGGTTCAAGTAGCATTTTTTTTCGTTCTCTTTGATTATCGCAGTGTTGAGCACTAGGAATCATTGCCAAAAGATCAGACAGTAAACAAATAGCACTATCAGGCCGCAATATGGCATTTGAGGGAGCAAATCTGTTGAAATAGGCCAGATTTAAAGAAAAAAACTTATTTTACATCATCATATTGTTTTATCCCATCTCACAAGGCTATCATTGTGGGCGAATTTCGAAGACGATTACCATACCTATCTTGTAAGGATCCGGCTGGCATTATACTCTTTCCAAATCTTAAATGATCACTTCAAGAGAAAAGGGAATTCGCGACGAAAACTGACGTCTTTCCGGAAAAATCCGTTCGAAATTTTTTTTGAGGGAGTTGCCAGAGGCAGTTAGTAGATATAGCTCGTTTACAATAACCGGCTACTATCTGGCAAAATATTAAGCTGTGTTAAGTTTTAAGTATTTTCATAAAGATTTGTGACAGTCTACAAGCCGATAAGACGAACACCGTTCAATCGACTTATAAATTCATGAAACGCGTTTGGTCCGAAGATAATCACATTTCGAATTTTTATTTATTTATTCATTTCTTCGAGTAAAAGTATACAAACCAAAAATAACGCCTAAAACTAAATCCAATTTTTGCTCTTTTAACACGAAATTTAATCATTTGTGATAGAAATCATTTGAAAAATGGTCAAACAAATTATCATAAAATTCCTGCTCTTAGACAAATAAATAAATAGGTGCAATTTAAGAGCTCTCAATAGCTCATCTATAGGAAACAAAGTTGCCAAATGATCAAGATTTAATTTCTATCAATTTATTTTTACGATCCACCTTAATCTATATAAGGGTACAAACATATACTTGCAACTTGTGATAATCGTAACAAGCTGGGCTGGGAGACTCTGGTTGAAAATGCTGTTTGAAAACCGCTGAAGCTCAAACACCTGCTTTAGGATCAAATTTCAAATTCGACAAAACTGAAAAAGTAAATGTGGCAATTCCGTTAAATTTTCCGGCTTACCTTTATTTCGTTTTACCCGCCTACCATCTAAAACCGACAGTTATAATTGGCGAATGGTATCATTTTCAGTTCTTGTTACTTTTTGAATTTATTGTGCACGAATATGTACATACAATATGTGAGTTTTCTCAAACAGTTGGGGGTGTGCGCCTCCCAACTTAGATCCGCAGGGAACTCAGCATTTTCCTAAGACTTCGGTTCGTTACAGCAATACAACTCGATGCAGTGCAGAAAAATTTCATTCCCTAGCTCATGCATGAGCTCATACTAAATAAATGTGGAATGTTTTGTTTGTTTGTTTGTTCCGGACGCCAAGTGTACTCGATGGCGCTGCGTGGTTGGCTGTTCTCTGGTTTATATTGGAGGGAGTATCGTAAGACAGCGAGTACGGATAATTTCACATTAGCGCCACTATAAAACTGCTGAGTTTCTTGCTGAGCAAGCCATAAAAATGATGCATTAACAAGGCGAAATTTTTTTATTACATTTATTTGCTACTTGTTGGATTTGTTATTAATCACACGAATTATATTTCTATATCATGGTATGCTTTCGTAGCCTCAATAGGCGTTTAGTTTTCATTGTGTTTTTTTTTTTTTGTTGTTTTTTGTTTTTTTCTTTTTATTAAGATATTGCGTATAAAAACAAACATGTATATGTTTTGCTATTAAATAGAAATTAAAATATTTATTCTAGCACTTCCTATGATTCATGAACAAGTATGTTTGTAGTAATAGTTTATTAAAATTAGTACATAGTTTTAAAAATACGTTACGTTTCACTTAATAAAAATAAAGTGTTTCAGTTGTATCACCGCATTACCGCTTTAGTGGCTGTACCAAAGAAGTTTCTGTTGTGTAGTAAAGACGGACGGCTACTACAGCGCACAGTGAGATTCTAAATGCAAAAAGTCTATTTTTCGACTGTAAAATATTAAAAATGTAATGACGCAATTTTGTACGGAATTGTTTAGTTAAGAGAAATTCATCATTGCTTTTTTGAAAAAAATAATTTTTTATCGCAAAATAATTACTTAAAAATGCTTGGGAGAAGTAATGCGCAAAACGACTAAGATTTTAATGCAACTTGAGGGCCTGTATATGCATATTTGTTGCTCGTTTAACTATTTTATGTCATGATGTTCTAAAAATATGGTATTTTGTTATTCTTTAAGAAAAAAAGACAACTGGATAGCGTAAATAGTTTCGAAATTATTTAAATTTAAAAAAAGCCCTAGAAATTTCAGTGTTCTAAGTTTTCCTTGGATGAAAAAAAGGTTAGCTCCGGCGACCTCCATGCTCTGACTGTAAAAAAATGAAGGAAGGGAGTATATTATTGCGATTTATAGAAAAAAAATCCTTATAATATTTTATACTGCTGAACAAAGTTATAAATTTTATGAAAAATGTCACAAGAAATTACGCTACAAATTAAGCAAAGAAATAAAGACAAAACACGTATATGGCAAACAGCCGTTTGCTACATTTGTAAAGCAAAACCAACACAAATGAACAACTTAGACGTAGTTGCAGCACGACCAATTGATACCGATGCCCTCAAATTGGGGATTTCCTCGTTTCCTTTCCAAAAATTTTGTTTTCGTAGTACAGATGATTCATGCCAAATTACAAGAATTTCTACCTAACAGGAAAAAATGTATACGAAAATTTCATTTTTAGTTGTATGGGCGGTGGCCGATGGGCGTGGTCGATTTGGATGAAACTTTATATTTTTGCTACTCTACGTCATAAAACGCTCATAAACGCTCTACGACAACTCCTTATATTTATTGCACAAAAATGTATGAAGCAATCCCACTGTGCAGCGTACCGCATAGGGGACAAGAATCCCAAATTCTAGCCTATTCAATGTAATTTAAAACATGAATTGCGAACAATATTAATATGTATGTATGTTCCTCAACATACGTCGGCTAATATTAATTTATTCAACTATATTTAATTTTAGGTCGACTGATAAAGATATTTATAGATATTTCTATCTTATTTTTGAAGAAAATGATTTTGGATAATCGTCGAATCACTATTAGCGAGGTTGCTGATGATGTTGGCATATCGTTCGGCTCATGCCAAGCAATTTTTACGGATGTTTTAGGCATGAAACGTGCGGCAGCGAAGATTGTTCCAAAATTGCTAAATTTTGGGCAAAAACAACGTCTCATGGACGACGCTTAGGAGCTGTTTAACGTCGTCAACGACGATCCAGATTTTCTCAAAAAAGTCATAACTAGTGACGAGTCATAGGTGTTTGATTATGACATTAAAACCAAAGCCCAATCATCCCAATGGAAGCGTCCAGAAGAGCCAAAATCGAAAAAAGCCCGTCAAGTTCGGTTAAATGTGAAGGTTTTGCTCACTGTTTTCTTCGATTGCAATGGCGTGGTGCATCATGAATTCTTGCCACAAAGTCAATAAGGAGTACCACCTTGAAGTTATGCGCCGTTTGCGCGAAGCAAATCGTCAGAAACGCGCAGAATTGTGGAAAAACCAATCATGGATTTTGCACCATGATAACGCACCAGCTGACACATCGATACTTGTGCGTGAGTTTTTGGCCAAAAACAAAACCACAAGCATACCTCAACCACCGTATTCACCGGACTTGGCCCCCGCTGACTTTTTCCTCTTCCCAAAACTGAAGACAGGAAAGTGTTTTTCTACGATTGAGGAGATAAAAGAAAAATCGAAACAGGAGCTGTTGGCGATATCAAAAAGCGTATTTCAGAAGTGTTTTGAGGATTGGAAAAAACGCTGGCATAAGTGTATTATATCTGAGGGGGATTACTTTGAAGGGACGGTCTGTGTCACTAGCTAATAGACGCGATAACAGTCGCAGATCTTCATGGAGCTTTTTAAAACTAGACACAAATTAATATTTCACCAAATCAGAGCCATGGTTTTAAAATAGAACCATAACATGCACACAATATTTACCGACTTACTGTATTCTGTCCTCCCTCAGTAACTCCCTATTGGAGCAGAGACCTTCGGAGGCCGGAAGCCTTGTCTTATGTATCCTATGGCAACTTCATACTAGTGGGCCTGTAAGCCAGTTTTCCTGGCTGAAATTTATGTACTGATTTGAATATTCTTCAACAACCACGCCTGCACTTAAGTTGAATTATACAGTTATATACCAATTTAAATTAAATTATAAATCCAATATACATTGCGGAAGTCTTCATTAAGCTATAATTTTCCCCAACGTAATAAACTACAATGAACTGAATTTTGAACATCAGAAATATTTTACAATGTCATGTAATTACACATTCCACTTGTTTAAAAATTTATCTAAGCAGCAGTAGACCAGTCAGCTAAATTTTCCAATTGTCCTATCAAAATAATGTAGGGCATAATAAGGCATAAAATTATAATAAAGGCTCTACAAACTTAAAATTAAACTTTGCCACTTAAACTCTACCATTTCCATAAGATCTAGAATGAGAACATATTGGACATGTAGAATTAACAAGTGTCGGAACTCATTCCATTACTACGAAATATAATGAATAAAGTAGATCTCCACACAAAAATATTCATGCGCACATAAATAAATTCAATTCGATTACTTACATTCGCACACATGTTAAAGGAAAACAATTTTACATAAAGGACTTCGCAAAGGACCGACCGTATGTAAAGAAATCATAGCCATATTTCTTAATATACGCATGGAAATGAACAGGAATTTCCCCAATAAAAGTTCAATGTCGTAAATTAACTCCAGAATTGAAGCGAAAGAAAAATAACTACCGCAACGAATGTATCCAAGGATAAAAGATGAAAGTTAAACATATCGAACGAAACCAGCTTCGCCAGCATTATGGTGGTGTGTTTGGCTTGAAAAACTTCGTACGATGGAAAGAATAGATATTGAGCACAACCGGAGGAAGTTAGACGATCAGTTAATATGTTTCCGTTTTATGTTGTTAATACATTTCCTGTTTACTAGCATAGACGGGTCTGCTGTGTGCCAGTGTTTACTTGGCCAATATTTAGTTTTTGTTTTTGGGTCTGAGTTTATCTGCACAAAGTTTATCTGGAAATGTGTTGTGGGGGTTTGGAAAACTTCATTTTGGTTTAATTGTAATAAATTGCCAACTTATTAAAGATACTTTCGTCAACTGCATTTAAAATTTGCATATAAAGTGTAAACTAAAAACATTAATCTCACATGTTGCATGATTGCACAACGCAATACAATCGAGGATGAACCCAGCACAAATTTTGAGAGTTATAACTATTGAGAGTAAGCCTTAAGAAATACGACTAATAGCAAAGATAATTTCATAATACAATACTGGAACTCATAGTATTAAATTAATTTTTTTATATTGGCGGTATAATTGATATGATCATAATTTAGATTCAGTTAAGTCCTTACAAGAAATTGCATTGTTATGAATTGATTTACAGCTAAACTTATTCTTAGCCCTTGCTATAAAAAATTTATTTTGGAATAAGTGGATATTTGGTTTTTGTTGTTTTGTTTTTTGTTCCTCACATATGACCAATTTGGCCAAAAATTATTTTTTTACTCAGAATGGTTACCATGTCTTTAAGTCGGCCTACAAAAAACTAGAAGGTTGGTATTTTGTGTGGACATGTTGCATCACATATATCGGGTACATGGCGAGATTTATAAAGATGTAAGCACATACATTTCCGTGAAAAGGAACCGAATAGTTATCAACTGGTATGGAATCACAGGTTTCATCTTTTGCTTGCATTGCTTTACTTTGGAATACCAATAAGCGTGAATTGCTTAAATGCAGATCTAATATCATTTCTTAAAGGACTTTCGGTTTTGAAGTATAGTTTTCTCTACAAAATTTGTCGAAAAACTTTGATATTAAAAGCTATTACTCCATTATTCGAACTTTTTTTATAAGTTTTTATGAATGCAATAATTTCAAGGGGGCATTACGCCAGTCGTGTCGAGAAGTCGTTATTCATTGTATGCTAATCACTCTGGGCATAATAAGATTCGGTTGCCAGCATGGATTTGTGATAGCCAGGTAAATTTTGACTATCAAGCAATAAGAGTCGACAATCTTCAGAGTAACTATCGCCTGTTCTCAGTATGAAACATGATCCGTTTTATGGTTATATAGCACTTTGTTGAAATGAAACTCCACCTTCGAGGGCACAACTATGCCAGCGATTTAATTTTCTGGCACATGCGGGTCCAATACCAATTGAACAGGTCGGACAAAACTCTTTCCTCCTTATAACGTCAGTCTCACATATGTCCAAGCTCCCTATACCATCAACAAGGCAAGCTGATGACGGTAGTTTATAGCCTTTCATTGTCAAGAAAGAGGGGCAGCAGTCTTCAGCACATGTAGGGTCTCTATGGATAATGTATAGCATACTGGCACAGAAACTAATAACACCATTCTCCGAGAGGAGAAAGCCTTACAAAGCACGAATGCAGCTCCCACAGATTCGTGCCACAATGGCAATCACCGCAAGAACGTGTATACACTGGCGAACAATTCTTGCAAACCGTCCTCTCAGCCTATCTTCGACCTCAGCCAGTCAATGCGGACCAAAAAACACAGCTCATCTATGAATATCCCTCCTATCGAATGTTGCAAAGGGACATTCTCTTGTCAGCCCCTGTGTCATGTCCAACAGTATTCCAAACAATCCTATAATATCTAGGATAGCTTTTAGCCCTGTTGAATGACTATAAAAGCACAATAATCCTGACTGCCTTCTCCTTACGTGGTGAATGCCTTACATGTACGCAAAGGCACATTTAGATACAATGTCGTCTACATCCACATCATGCAATTCAAGCACAAAAATCGAAGGCCATTAACCATTATTACCTGTCCTATCCCTGACATATATCCGCTTCAGCAGAGAAGTATTGTAGATTCTACAGTTTCTCGAAAATTATCAACCATCTGTTGATACTCCATAATCCATTTAGCGAATTTTCTCTATCGTGTTGCGCCCGATTTATAATAACCATGAACTTTTGATTTGTATGCAATCTTTGTTCAACAATAATCCTTAGGCGCAAAAGTAATAAAAAATCAAAATCTTGCGCAAATATTTAGTCATTTTGGATTTTTATTTTGTCTGTTGCAAAAAATCATTTCAAAATATTTTTTTCATTAAAAAAAAAAGTTTTTAAGCTAAAGAAATAATATTCATTCTTTAAAAAAAAAATGAAAATAGCCCAAAATCTAGCTTACCAAAAAAATGTATTTTCTTTTGCGTCAATCATTCAATCATTATCAGAGTGAGGCCTAACGGTAGAAAAAATAAATGCATGCAAATTTAACTGTGACTATCGATATACTGGTACATACGTAATACACAAGGGCGGTCCCAAAACTAGCCGACCTAACAAAACTCAAAACTCAAAAAAGTTGGGAAAGTTTTTCTTTAATTTTCAATATAATCTCCTTTTAGATCGATATTCAACAGCTTCTATACTCTGTTTAAAGTAAAAACTGTCAAACTCCTTAAAATAGCCATCAACCGCGGATTCCACCTCTTCAAATTTTTTACCACCCAACCATCTTTTTAAGTTTAGAAATAGACAATGGTCCAAGGGAGCTAAATAATATGTGTGATGAAGCAATTCGAACTTTAATCCATTAATTATGGTCATCACAATAGTGGATGACTGAACTGGAGGAGTGTTGTCTTGATGAGATAGCAGTTTCCTTTCGCCAAATGGGGCCATTTTCCATAATTTCATCGTTTAAACGCTGCGATAGATTAGCATGATATTCACCGTTGATGGTTTTCCCTTTCTGAAGATAACCAATAAAAATAGTCCCATGCACATCCCAAAAAACACTCTACAGAAACATCTTCACGACGCTGTTTTGCTCTATTGAAAGCGCTTTGCGCACAACTTAACGTTAAACATTGTAACGTGCCCAAGCTCGGCACATTAATATGAGCCCACTTTCAACTATTACTAATATATGAAAGCAACACAGCGTTGAGAACATCAAAAGATATAATGTTAGAGCTGAATAAAATAAATTATAATAAATAAATTATAATATATAATATAATATAAACAATAATAATAAATCCATAAATAATTTTTGTCATTGCTTTTAATATAACAAAATGTCGTCTAAGTCTCCAAAAGCTTCAAAAAGCTATACAAATTTTTACAAGGCAAATAATTTGCTGGTATAAAGTTAAACTCAAGGCAAATGAAGTTAAACCAAAGTATATTTTTATGCAAACTCAGTGTAACACTTTGATGTTTAGTTATAATTCTAAAATCTACCACAGCAACATCCTTTAGCGATGCAAATGTTGAGAGTTGTATTAAAACAACAGTTGGTACTATCATGGCTTTGTGTACACGGTAATAGATTTATGACCAAAGTCCAGACAAAGTGTCTGTGGTGCAGACACTCTATTCTCTGAACATACGGGAGGGGTTGATATGCGCACATAATGAACTGCATTCAATCCTCTCAAAAAAAAAAAAATAAAAAAAGTTTCAATATAAACCGTAACTTTTAAATTTCTTATGAGAAACGTCGTGTTTAATGATGGTAAGAACTTTCTTACGAACAAATAAAAATGTGAATGCACATAAATTCTTCAGTTATTAATCTTTATATAGGATTAGTGGAATTAGAACAATCAGAAAGAAGCAAAATTTTTACTACTGGACCAATTTTGACTTTTTGTGACATCTGGGATCCATGCCGTCCTGAAAGGCGACATTCTCATGCAAAAGTTTAGTATATTAATACAAGCGGTTCGATCTTCACCATGCTTTTAGCAGCCCCGAGGATGGACAGGCATTACAAAAGTGAAGCATTACGATTACTTTTGCATGACATTGCAGGTTTTATTTAGTACAGTTAGAATGATCCGATTTAGGTCAGATATGCACGTTACGTTCAATAAATTGTTGCAATCCCATTATGCCTTCTTCACAGAAATCCTCGCCCCTATTGGCAAAGAACTAAGACAATCGGTCTTCACAAGCTTTCATTTAGGCAAAATGTTTACATGCCGCCACGTCCGAACGACAATGTGGAAGCATAAGAACCTTCCAACTAAGCTTCCTATGTCACTATCATATGTTGCCCAATTGTTTTCAGTACATGTTCGATTTAAAAGATTGATATTAGGGTGCGCCACATACTAAAAGATTCTCTGCCAATCCCATCAAACACAAGCCGTTAATCCTGGCTGGTTTACCGTTTGTGCCGGCTTAACGCACTTCGACCACTTTTTCATTTCGCTTAACGTAAGTGACTTACATTTCATCACTAGTTACATTTTTTATTTTTTTGCGTTTAAGCAACATAGATGGAAAGTCGATCCATGAGATATCATTTTCGATAACTGCTGTGACATCCATACATTGACCTTTTTTGTATACAGCCTTCTTCAAGGGATTTCAAACGTTATTTTGGGCAATGTTTAATTCCTAAACATTATTTTATCGATATTTTCGGCGATTGGCCTTCTAGAATACGACTCATTTTTGGCATTAAAATTTTCGATACAAGATCGACGAAATCAAAATTGCTGATGATCGACTGTTACAGGATCATCACCATAAACACTGTTCACATTTCCAAACGTCTGGCTTGGATTTTGGCCTTTATAGAAGAAGGACTGTAAAGTATAACACATTATCTTCTTGACGCTCCCTCAACAAGTGCTGAGCAAGTAATCACAAAACTGTTTGAGTAGTTTGAGTGTTTGAGTTTACAGCAGAATTTCCTTTTTTTAAGCTTTTTTGAGCTTTATTTATTTCAAGGATAATGTTAAGATTAAGATATAATTTCATATAACATTACTTCTTGGTACTCTCAAAACGCAAATCGAAATAAATGATGGCAACCATCTTTTAAAATCGAATACCAGAATACCAGATTTACCCGGCCTTACACTTTACAAAGCCGACAATGTATTGCGCCCCGAGCAGTGGAGCATAGGTGAGGCATAAGTTATAATTTCTAAAATAAATTCCTTATATTTTGTATATTGAAATGGTATTCAAATAAATAAATACAATAAAATAATAAATTTATTTATATGATGAGCCTACAGCAAAAAATAACATATATTTATTTAAAGAAACTCGACATAAGTTTTTCTTGCAGCTAGAAAAGTTTCCTTTTGAAATCCTTTGCCAACTTCTAAGAAAAAATTAAATGTCCTTTGAAAGACAAACTCACAACGAATGGTCCTGGCGAAAAGAGAATATTATTCGCAAACATGATGATGCTTCACTCTTATTTAAAGTGCAACGTGTGTACATTGCTAGCGGATACCGGAAATATTCCATCCACTATTCAATCTGGATCCTAAAGATATGAAAACCGAGAAAATAACACATTGCGCCAACCATCTCAAAGTGCTGAGAAGAAGTTTTTGTGCATTGCATTGAGAAAAAAAAAATGAAAAATAGAATTTTTATTTAAATTTCTTCTCCAAACGAAAGGAGTACTAGGTTTCCTTAAACAAACATTGTGAGAATTCTATTTCTGTAAACATCCTTTTTGTGTAGCTGCAAGGAAAGAAACTAAGGACGCTTTTTTCTTCCTTCTACATCCACATTTTTTTCCTTTGCTACAGCATCAGCAGTATCTGAATGAATAAATGCAACATTTTTCATCAAGTTGTGTTACATACTGACTCTGTACATCCGGCTAGAGGAAGATGAATGTTGTCATGCCGACACCATCACGACGCCAACAAATACTTACAGTGTATATTCATAGCTAATACATGAAAGTCTTTGCTTTAAAGTTACCGGTTTTTTTTTTTTTTTGTATTTTACAAATATTTGGTATTTTGACGGAAGTATTATTTCTTTTGGAAAAATTGACTACGTCTTGTTTGACAAAAGCAAAATTGATGTAAACACCCACAAACATACACCTAGCAGAATAGGAATTTTATGTTTGTAATGATTGAACTTTTTGCAATACAATTATGGAATAGATTAATAAAATTACAACAACGATTATGTATCAGTATCACATACATACCTATACATAGCATATATTACAAGATGTTTTAATATGTAATTGTCTATTTGAATATTAGAGTAAAATTATCGAAATTGATTATCAGAGAAAACCTTCAATAGGTTTTTTTTATAAAGTCACACCAAATTTGTTAATTTGTAGAATAATAAGCTTTCCGTTGGACGTCAACATCTTAGCGAGAAGAAATAAATTTCTTGCAACCTTTATAAAATATTGTGGTTCTCCTTAAAATGTTGTCGGTCTGAGCATATTCTACTATCTGTTAAATTTAGTTTCTGAAAATACCTTTTGAAACTATTCATATTGACGAACAGCATTTGGAAATACCAGAAGTCAGATGAATTTCTGGTTTCCAGTATATATAAACAATACTTAAACCTCGTGCCACAAAGACCTTTAATGGAAAATTTTAAATTTGTTGTATGAAATGATTATAATTTTACAAATTTTCCCCTCATTTTCAAAATTTTCTATCAATAATATTTCTCAGCTCCCAAGCTCTCTCAATCTAGATGTCCCTAACCCATAGTGGAAATATATTGTCATTCGCTGATATTGGATGTAATGCGTGCTATAAGGAGAAGATATGAAAGACACACCAACTTTTTAAGCGAAAAAAAACTTGAAACCTAATAAAAAAAAAGCAAAATTGTGATCTTCTGCAGTCCTCCGACTAAAATTTATTGTAAGTCACTGATTTTTGGTAAACGGATTAATTTGTATATATGGCCATACGAGGTGTGATCAAAAAATAACTATTATTTTCAGTTTTTTCAAAAAGCATTTATTTATTCATCAATAACTATCTTGTACTCTTCTGACGAAAACGCGCAAACGGCGCATAACTTCAAGTAGTATTCCTTATTGACCGTACGACCTTGTGGCAAGAATTCATGATGCACCACGCCATTGCAACCGAAGAATACAGTGAGCAAAACCTTCACATTTGACCAAACTTGACGTGCTTTTTTCGGTTTTGGCTCTTTCGGACACTTCCATTGGGATGATTGGGCTTTGGTTTTAATGTCATAATCAAACACCTATGATTCGTCACCGGTTATGACTTTTTTGAGAAAATCTGGATCGTCGTTTACGACGTTAAACAGCTCCTAAGCGTCGTCCATGAGACGTTGTTTTTGCTCAAAATTTAGCAATTTTGGAACAATCTTCGCTGCCGCACGTTTCACGCCTAAAGCATCCGTAAAAATTGCTTGACATGAGCCGAACGATATGCCAACATCATCAGCAACCTCGCTAATAGTAATTCGACGATTATCCAAAATTGTTTTCTTCACTGCTTTAATGTTTTCATCGGCTGTTAACGTGCTCGGGCTACCAGGACGAGCATCGTCATTCTTCTTCTCGGCCTTCCTTAAATCGGTTATACCACAATTGAAATTGTGTTCTGCTCATAGTAGACTCGTCAAACGCCACAGTCAACATTTCAAATGTCCTTGCACATTTAATTTCATTTTTTACACAAAACTTAATACAGTTTCTTTGATCCATTTTTTCGAATAGTAAAAAATCGAAGGGCTCACCAAAACACAACTAAACTTTTTATCTGTCAAAAACAAACTGACAATCCAAAATGGCTGATATTGTCAACATATGTATATAACAGTATACCAACATATTAGAAAAAAAAAATGCGAAAATCGAACGTACGTAACTCACGAAATTTAAAAACAACTTTTTTTTTACCACATCTCGTATGCATTCGTAGAACTGTGTTTACTATATATCTGATGCCTTCTACACTACACTAAATTTACTGCACTTAAGTGAAAGATATGAATCTGCCAATCTATGTGCTAAATTGGGTCATGGAGTTGACCAGTAGAGACACGGTTACTCTATGGATTTTTCTTAAATTTTACCAAGTATTGTAAATCAATGCTGTCAATAAAAAATATATTACAGCCTACCCATTAAAAATTACAGAAGAAAGATTGAATTTTGTAAGATCTGGTAATTAGCATGGGAAGTTTATTTTCAACTCTACTCTAGTCTACTCTCATTCTCAGACTTCGAGTAAGAATGTGAGGATGTATAAGAATGCAGGGAAAGATCTGAGGGCCGAAAATGTTAGCAAAAGATCAAAGGTAAATATTATGGAACAACGCTACCCCCTGTAAAGGCAGCGATGAAAATTTAGTCACAAATACGTAAATTGTGATGGTGTTGTGGATAAATTATTTTTATAAACTACTAGTCCCGGATGGAAAAACAAGTGAAAAAATAACGCCAATTACCGACTATGGCATTTACTGCTCATCACTGAGTCATAGAGAGATCATAATTGCAGTATTACGACTTACGACAAACAAAGCTGTCTATGCTGGTTGCTTACCAGCAGAACCCTCACATAACCCCTGCTATGAGATTGTCTCATTGTGTATAAGGGCAAGACGCCGAGACAGGAAGTCTTTAGTAAAGATAGTTAAAACTCGTAGTGGCCCAAAAAATATAGGCTGGGCAACAGCCTATCGTGTGACCTCTCCAATATACCATTGGAGATGGTTATGAAGAAAGCTGCCTTAATAACGGGTTATGCATTCAGTGGCGGATCTGGCGGGTTAAATACCTATGGAACAACCGAAGAACGCGTAAAAATAGTTAAAACTTACTACAGAAGTTATGATTCAAACGTCGGCACTATTCGTGCATTATGAGGAAGGAATTGGCAATATTAGAAAGAAATTTGAAGAGACTGGAAGCGTTAAAAATGTTTCAGGCCTGTATATCATCGCAAAGTACACACTGCCGAAAATATTGCGTCTATTAGTGAAGGCGTGGCGGATAACCCGAATTTCAATTCAGAGCGCTATGGCCGCTTTTTATCTGCAATTGAAGAATATGAACTAGACAATATATAGTTTCAACAAGACGGTGCCACAAGCTACAAAACACAGCCGATTTGGCTTTATTGCATGAGAAATTTTTAGAGGGAGTAATATCACGGTTTTGGAGTTCAATTGGATACCAAGATTATACGATTTGATGCCGTTAGACTTTTTTGTGGGGTTACGTCAAAGACCGCCTTTACGTGGATAATTCCCAAACGTTGGAGCATTTGAAAACCAATATTCGTCAAGTTATCGCCGGGACACCGCCCAAAATGTGCGAAAAAGTGGCCGAAAATTACCTTAAAAGGATTCACTGCTGCAACCAATCCAGAGGCGGTCGTTAAACTGGCATTGTGTTTCTTACATAATGGAAAGGTCCAAACATTATAATGAAATAAAAGTTTAATTGAAATCATAGCTTTATATGTGTTTTATTTAACTTTACTTTTGAAACCGAAAAATGGATAACTCTATGCAATTGACAGCATAATAAAGGTCATATGCTACTCGCGTACGCTAATGTTATCAGCATCTTGGCGTAAAACTGTGAGATGTTACTGAAGGCTTTACAGGCGTTGAGAAGGAGGCAGTAAAAATAGGTCTAGTAATAAACGAGGGCAAAGCAAAGGCAAAGGAGGTAGCATGAACGTTTTCTGCAACAGCTTTGGATTAATGGATGTTTCCAACTAACTCGTCAATAAAATTAATTATATGTATATCTGCCTAGAAACCAGGAGAAGAGTATTCTTTCCAAAACAGACACTGCTGTAGCATTACTAAGCAATTTAATTAAAAATATTTCCTTCGAAATGTACCAAAGGCCAATCTTTCCTGACATGCCGCACAGTACGATCTTCCGAGATCAACTTATTCAGTAGAACATATATACCCCTTATTGTTAACGAAGGATATCGACATTATGTGAACAATGAAAATCATCAAAATACAACAATTACGTTAGCTATGTCATGTTGTGCGAAAAGTCTTCTATAAAGAATGTAATGGGCAAATCACAAGAAAAACCAAAACTCCGTTGGAAGAACAAAATCTTTGGAACACCGATAAAACTTGGCGTGACGAATTAGAGGAAGTATGTCGTAGAGCAAAGTGTTTGATATTGCAAAGTGTAATAGATAAGAATGTGTATTCTAATAGGTATTTTAGAAGCAGAAGTTATCCTCATTATGCTACATTGTTTAAACTAAGCCTTGATTGCAAAAAGCTAGCAGAACACACTAAAAATGTCATATTCAATTAAAAAAAAGTAATACAAAAATAAGTTGCTACAGATTAATATGGATATCATATTTCTCAACCGACTTGAAGAATTATTTTTAATATGAAAGGGACTACAGTAGAATTTCGGAATGGGATTTACCATAGCAAGATGGTATTATGTTTAAAAGTTCTTATTGCTCGTTTTTATTGCTTGTAAAGGTTACAAAAATATCTCTCGATTTTATGACAACATATACATAGCTGTTGTTGAAAATGGTAATATTCCAAAAGTTGTTGCCAAAATTTTCATTTGTTTTAAAATGTCTGGTTAAAATTTTTGCTGTGCGGTGTCAATTAACGTTATCCTACAAAGATATACGAACTTTGCAGAAATGTCAAAATTAACCATGAGAAGATTATTTATTTCGGCTCACTTTTCTTGCGTTTTTTTCAGGTTTTGTGTGATGCGAATTTCGTGTTCTTTTAGAGAATATAGAATAGGCTTTTGGCTTTTACATACATCACTCGACAGAACCTTATTTATTACACACCCATGGATTGTTTTTTTTTTAGCGCAAGCTGTACTATAGTTCCAAAGAAAGTCGGACATGCATTCAATAAACAAAATCGTGGTTTCATAACCTAATTAATGGTGATTACTAGCTACGGGTCTTAATCATCTCTACTGCCAGACCAATCGCAACCTCAGTTTTGATGTTCTTAAGCCGTCATACTATTTTTATACATTTGTTTGGTGCTGTGCAATCTTTGCCATTGTCATTCAGTGGCGTGATTTCTTCACTTTTCGACCTGGAGTTAGTTGCTTATAGAACGCTCTGTCTATAATTGCCTGTGCATCTGTGAATAGATTTACCTCGCTGCACTTGCATTACGACAGCCCTGTTTTACAATCTTTACTTTCTACTTCCTGCTGGAATTTTCAAGCCTCACAATTATTCCTGTACCTTTTTGTATCCTCCCAATCTTTCCAAAAGTGATTCTTCTTAAAAAAAAAGAAGGTCTGACTCCCTTCTCTTCTAGTTACGGCCCTTCATCACTGCGAGCCTTATAAATGGCAGTTGCTATATATACGGCATCCTTTTTCCCACACACAATATAACATTCTAAGTACAGTTGTCTAAGCACAATTTTTCATACTCAAGTACAATTTGGCTGCAGTTACGAGGGCGGTGCCAAAACTAGCCGACCTGACGTAGTGTAAAGTGGCAACCTTATAAAACATTTGTTTTAAGTTTCAAGGCGTCACATTGTTTAGTATTTTTATTGGAGCCATCAAAAGTAAACGATCTCAGTGCATTTGTAAACATAGAAAAAATTGGTGAATTAATATTTCCATTTGAAAGGTCTCAATATTAAAGCCGAGCTACATTCCACCCTACCACTTCCACCCTCCCCTGGTCCTTCGTTTAAGACCGTAGTGTTGGGTTGAAATTTTTAAACGAGGCTGTACGAACTGCCGAGAAGAACATCGTAGTGATCGACCAATTGAGGTGTCCACACCAGACACGGCTAAGAAACCCCAAAAAATGGTTTTGGATAGGTTAAAACTGTGTACGGTAACTGAAATGATAGGAATTTCAAAAAATGTTATGCATCGAATATTGACCGCAAGATGGGTGCACTGCTTGCTTTTAGTAGAGCAAGAACAGCGGCTTGAAGATTTTTCAATAGAGTGTTTGGCGAAGTTTCACTGCAATAAAACCAAATTTTTGTGTCGATTTATAACCATGGATGGGACATGGGTCTATTACTTCACAGCTGAGACAAAGGAACAGTCAAAGCAGTGGACTGGAACTGGAGAATTGGGTCCAAAGAAGGCGAAGACGGTTCCATTTGCAGGCAAGGTCAAGTTTTTTTGGGATGCCCAAGGGATTATTTTTATTGATTATCTTCAGAAAGGAAAAACCACCAACGTCGAATACTATGCTAACTTAATGCAGCGTTTGGTTGATGAAATTATGGGAAAAGGCCGCATTTGGCGAAAAAGAAAGCGTTGTTACATCATGATAATGCTCCATTTTTTACATTCACTATTGCGGTGGTCAAAAATTAATGAACTAAAGTTTGAATTGCTTTGAAAAGGATTTTGTGAGAGTATGACTATCTCGGAGCTTTGTATGTACTGGATAATCAATTTTCGATCTGCTCAAACCTATGTTAGCCATGGGGAGGTGTTGCCACGTAAACTAAATTTTGCGGCTGTAGCAATATTTTCCTTTCCTATGTTGGTGTTAAAATCCCCCAGAAAAATGTTAATGGCATGACCAGGGAAGTGACATGAATTCTTTTTCTTATCTCCTCGTTGAACAGTGTGCGCTAATCAGACTCATAAAAAAATGTCGGTTTGATGCAGTTCTGCTATATGCTTTAAGCTCTAAATTACGAGACTATTTCTCTTATCTACCGTAATACTGCGTAACAGTTGTAACAGATGTCATAATTTTTGCATCACATCTTTGAGCTGCCCATTACTTCTCGTGGATGACAGTATATCAGTTCTATATTTGCCAACACCATCCGCAAATGGACAGAGGGGTCTTCTCTATAAACAGTCCGGTAATTCTAGTCACATATCATTAAATGACTTCCCTTACAATGTCTGCGGGGTCGTTAACATTTGAAGGAACTACGTTTCTAATTTTCTTTCATGTATTTATAACAGCTTTTATTTAAAATGAACAGCTAGAGTTCTGGATACTCAGAAATGAATGGCAGTCAAAGAACCTAAACTAGAATTCTTTCATTCCTTTCATGCCACTCGTGACCTTTAATGGAAATGGAAAAACAAGCCAGTTTAATGTACCTCCATACATGCTATGTCTATCTAAAGTGCTATTCTAAACTCTACATATTGCCGACAACAATTATTGATTTCCATGGTAGCCATGGCATAAACATGCTGTTAAAACATTGCGATTATGGAAGACCTGGAAAACCCCAGTCTATGGGCTTTCTCTTCACCTTATGTCACAACATGAACTTCATTATTTTGTTACATCCATAACAACAAGTGTTACATCTGAAGCATCGGCGGCAGCAACAATGACAACAACAACAATAACAATGAAAATCGTTGAACCGGCAGGCGGGAACGCGTAAAATTAATAATTGCATAAATTTACATGTGTGGCTTCATGAAATATTGCTCACAGAGCATAAATCGCAAATAATGTGTGCATTGGCCGTGTGAATATTTATTGTTGCGATTGTAAATCATCAAACCATAAACGCACTTTGCCACACACTCGTGCACTTGCAGCATCACACGCGCTCACACTTAGCCACTTGCGCCAAGTGGCAACTCCCGTACAAGTGACAATACGAAACATGAACCGTGCTGCCATTGTTGCCACGGCATATCTGTATAGCTGTGACAAAAGAGTCATTACATCACACACTCTGAGGCAGCACTATCAGCGCGAATGAAACCAGCAAAAAAAAACAAAATGGCTTTGAATAACCGGCAGTTGAACTTTATTCGGTATTGCGTTGATCCCGTATGCTGTCTGTATGTAAGGAAGCTCTGCTCCATTTTTTGTGCCGCACAACAATAAAACAATTTTTATTGAATTCATAAAGTTGGAATGCTGATGCTGCATTTGCAATTTTCCACTACTGCTAGTACTACTTTGCGCGACTTTTCACACTTGCAAATATATCGAGATGGTGGGGAATAGATAAGCGGCGTTATTAACTGCCGTTTACGTCGCAAGCGAGTGGGAATGAAATGCCCTGGTAATGAGGAGAAAATGTGATTATATTTCGAGCATGTTTATTTAAATTGTCACTGCAAAACGCTTTTAGATTTATTTTGAATATATTACAGGCTGGGTTGGTAAATATGTATTATCTTAAATACCACAAATCGCAGAAAAAAAGAGTAGGAATGAAAGTTTACATCATTTGATACGGCCAAAACTGTAACATCCAAAAGGATATATCGTTTAAACGATATTAGTCTGTCTGACTGGTAGACACGATAGCTGCTTTCGACTTTCACGAAATATTTTATAACTTGGTACAGTCCAATATTTTTCCACGTGGTGGCCGGGTTTGAACATGGGCTATATCCTTTTTGCTCTTCTGGTACCTTCCACACAAATTTACCGATTTTCCAAAATTCAGTTTTCTCCCTTAACTCCTTATTCGCAAACTACAATTACTTAATATTTTGTCCATGGTATCTCCTTATAAACCTTGGCAAATTTAAACAGAAATAGGTCCCATAAAAAATGACCGATTTAACCCATCTATTATTAGAGTATTGTCTTTTGTTTTGTAGCGCCGAGTTCAGTCTAATTTAGTACACGTTAAGTATTTTATAACCCTGAACAAAAAATTAAAACCGGCGGCATTGTCACGCCTCCCGGGTATTTTCCATATAAATCCATTTTACGACATTCAATCTTTGGTCTGTAATTTATAATTAATAGGCTCTAGTAACCTAAATCTTAATCTATTACATTACATTAATTGATGGAATCCGAGAAAAATCTACCAAGTAACCAGGTCGTTTCTAGTACCTCTTATTTAAATGGCCAATTTAATCCATATACTCCTCATACTCATATACCTATATTTTAAGCGGTTATCCTGAATCCACTATAATTTGGCACACACACGCCATTTGACAAACTCAGTTCTGAGAATGACAATGGATGCACTGCCATAATTCTTCTCTTACCTCCTGCACATAGAAATTAAACTTTTCCCTTGCAATCCCTTATTCGTAGATTACAGCAACATACGAGGGCAGGACCCACCTAACAAAGAAAACACAAAAAAGTTGGCCAAATCTTTCTTTATATTTCAACATAATCTCCTTTTAGCTCGATACACTTTTTCTATCGATATTCAATGGCTTTTATACCCTGTTTGAAGTAAACACTGCTAAACTCCTTAAAATAGCCATCAACCACAGACTCCACCTCTTCATTGTCGGCAAATCTTTTACCACCCAACCGTTTTTTAAGTTTGGAAATAGAAAATAGTCAGAGCGAGCTAAAACTGGTGGATAAGGTGCGTGACGAAGCAATTCGAACTTTAATTCATTAAATTTGGTCATCGTAATAATGGATGTGTGAACTGGAGCAGTATCTAGATAAAACAACACTTTCTTTTTCGCCAAATGCGGATATTTTTTAAATAATTTCATCACTTAAACACTGCAATAAATTCGTATAATATTCGTCGTTGATGGTTTTTCCTTTCTGAAAATAATTAATAAAAATAATCCCATGGGCATACCGAAAAGCAGATGCCATGACTTTGTCTGCAGATGGAAGCGTCTTTGCCTTCTTTGGACGGGATTCTCCCATTTCAGTCTTGCCTTAGGTCTGAAGTGGTGGGCCCATGTCTCATTCATGGTTATAAATCGACACAAAAATTCGGCTTTATTGCGTTGAAACATCGCTAAACACTCTACTGAAACATCGCTATTGAAAGCAGGCGCGGTACCAATCTTTCGCACAGCTTTCTTGTCTTCAAATTTTCAGCCAATACACGATATATAGCACTTTTTGAATGCCTATCATTTTAGCTAGCTCACGCACCTTCAGCCCTCTAAAACAATTGATAGCAGAGGTACACATACATGGCAGCAATATTACCCCTAAAACACACAGCGGTCATCATTATTCAAATAATTCATGGAAGGGTGTTTTTGAACGATCTACAAAGAAAGTAAATTCATTAAGTAAACACAAAGCTGGACATCACCCTCCTCCACAAACCAAATGGCTATAAATATTTGAGAGTGCAGGCTTGAATTGCTGGTCAGTTGGAAATTTTTGTTTGCTGGCTCGGGGACTAAAATCAATTTTGAAAATACATATAATTATGTACCTTTAAATTTTTCTTTAATTGTTGTATACCTTTACGACCATAATTAGTGCTTTGTCCGCCATAGTTTTGATCGCTTTAGTGCCTATTAATATGAGGTGCAGTAAAAAGAAACACATTACTTTTTGCATCATATTGAAGGCATTATTTAGCATAGTTTGAATGTCCAGAATTGGGTAAAATATTCAACGTTTTGTTCAAAATTTGTTGACATTTTGAAGATAATTCAATTATGTCTTTCTCTTTTTTTAATATTAATTTTGAAACCGAAAAATTAATAAACCTGTATTTGAAAACCAGTTCCCATTTCCTTAAAATTGTGAAATTTACTGTAAAGCACGGAACTCCGTTCCGGGGCACAGGATAACGTCCGCATTGCTCTCTTCTAATATCGGTGCAATAGCAACAATTTCCGTTTAAATTTCGTCGAAATTCAGTATTGCAAAACGCAATAGCAATCCCATTAAACAAAAGTTATGTTTTCGTTTTACTATTCCGCGTACTGTACGATGACGCATATCATCGAACAAGCAACGCCAATATCTCTCAAATGTTATAGCGGCCATTTGTTGGCTTATGAGGTTGGTGTCTTAGACAAGTTACCGTTGCAGCGGACATCGATAATACGATCCCAAAAGTATGCTAAAAATATTTCAGAATAAGTATACTAACGCTCTTAACATATTCGCAGCCACCATCATGATGGTGTCAGAAACGACAACAAAACATCAAAATTTATAATCGCCTATAAAATGTTTGCTTTAAGTCTGAAGACAAAACGATACGATAATGCAATATTGAAAAACTTGGCATTATAGCGTTGCTGTATATAATTTTGGGCGCCAGAGCTCTTATTATATAAACAACTGTTGCTCAAACAATATTATTTACGTGATCAGACCGTCGTGTGAGAGTATTTGAATTACATATTTTAATGAAATATATAAATGATCTGTACGTTACTATTTACCTAAACATTTAAGAAACTAGATTGAAGTTATTATATTAACTATGCGCTACTAAAGGCAGCATTGCCAACAAGTATTGCCAATGAGGCAGTTTACCGACATATTTTTTCCATAGACAATGTATACGCATAAATAATTTATTTCATTATGGAGTGAATTTCATTTGCTTCCAACATTAACCCAAGGTGTAATTTTGTCCCCTCTATCGTTCCTTTTAATATATTTTTTTGAGCATAATATGTAATGGTATTGGTACATTATTGATCAACTCAGTATAATCTGGAAAAATAGTAACCAAAATATGTAAAGTTATGAAGTTATCGCTTAAAGAGAGTAACGAAAAGAACGAGGATCATCTTACTATCTTGGCTCTCTGATCATCCCTACTTTGGCTCCAGAGCGAAATGAATTATCTAAGCGTATGCATTGTCTTTGCTTTATCTTAATAAATTCTTTCCCTTGAGAGTTAGACAAAAAGTTTAGAATTTGTAAAGAGTAGCCAAGATACACGCATAGAGAAGAATTGCGAACAGTCACCGTATTTGTCTCTGGAATGGAAATTGAGACTTTTATAGCGGACAGAGAACAAGCTGGTACTGTTCTCCTGAGCGCTCTCTTTGTTCAATATATCGATAGTTTTGCATATTTTTGCTAATATTTTTATGGATTGTGGTAATATAATTACTAACAATTGAAAACAATCTCATCTGTTATTATAAAAATCTAAAAAATCGTAGTTCCATATTGTGAAAGAGAGTCTGAACGTACAAATTTGTGCTCTTAACTTTAGAGTTCAGATTTAACAAAATTCACTAAATAGACGAATGCGAGCTCTGTTTGTAATCCTTCTCTGTGAATATTCGCTACAATCAAACAAACATGTACTAAATAAAACCATCTGCTCACTGCGATGCCTATTCGGTGGTAATTTTTGAGACAATTTATCGAAATTGTTTCTCCTAATGCACTTATTCTCATACTTGTTGCACACTATTACTAAATTGAGGACATGGGACTACGTCCAAACTATAACAAATAGAAATACTACAGAACTTTCGAGTACTTTTAATTCACGTTTAATGCTTTGCGATAAGTTAAGAAGAAATAATAGAAAACGTGCTTGAAATTATGATGCAGTTCCAAAAATAGTTCTAATGCCTTTAAGGTGATTTAGCTGTTTCATTCGATCGATATTGTTTTGTCGATAATACGGTCATTTACTTACATAAAACTGCTCTATCGGCAGACTGATAATGAGGTACTTATCTTTCCTTATATAATTTGGCCAATTATTAGTAAAGACATTTTGGAATCATTACCACTTTGCCGAAGAGAATCACCGCCGATGCAGGCAATTTGAATTCTGCTGTAATTTGTTAAAAAAGCAAATTGACTAAAAAGCTAATAACGTCGAAAGAAACAGCCGATGAATAATCGGTTGAAATACCCCAAGGGAATGAATGTATCAACCAAATAGAATCAATACATCAATAAATCTATAATATACATACAGGGTTGCCCATATTCGACGGACCCATGTTTTAAAAAAAAAAATCAAAGAAAAAAATAAAAATTTGGCGGTTGGCAATCTTATTCATTTAATTTGTTCCAAGTAGATTTGTTTACATCAATTTTTGAATATGATATCTCTCAAATGCCGCCTCTGGCGTTGATGGCCTATTGTGCCCTTTTTGCAGCATTTTCCATCGTTTTCGCCAACATTTCGGTCGGAATCTTCACGAATGTTGTCCATGAGCTCTTCTACGGTCCTTGGCTTGTTAACGTAAACCTTTGACTTCAAATGTCCCCACAAGAAGAAGTCAGCGGGCGTCAAATCGGGCGAACGCGGTGGCCAGTCCAAATCACCACTTTTCGACATCAAACGGCCCGGAAACAAATTCTTCAGAAAATCGATTGTTATGCGACTTGTGTGCGGTGGAGCGCCGTCTTGTTGAAACCAGAACTGCCTCATACGCTTTCGACGAATAATTGGCATCACAAAATTGGTCATCATGTCGCGATAACGCTCCTGGTTGATGGTAACAGCATGGCCATTTTCGTTTTGGAAGAAAAACGGCCCAATGACCGTTTTCGCACTAACGCCGCACCAAACTGTGACTTTTTCGTCATGAAGAGGCAATTCTTGAATCTTCTGAGGATTTTCAGTGGCGTAAATACGACAATTTTGCTTATTTACGGTCCCATTCAATGTGAAATGGGCTTCATCGGACATGATAATTTTGTTCCAAAATTGCTCGTCATCATCGGCCATTTCGATGACTCGTTGGGCCCATTCCAATCGACGAGGCTTGTCCGCAGGCAACAATCTTTGCGTCAATTGAATTTTGTACGGGAACAAATGCAAATCAACGCGAATAATCCGTTGTAAAGTGGACCGAGCCATGCCCAACTGCTGAGAACGGCGTTTTTGGGATGTTCTTGGGGACCCCTCAACACTGGCTCGTACGGCAGCGATATTCTCGGCCGATCGCCTTGGTCGACTTTTATTTGGCCTCTTCAGATTAGAAAGAGCCTCACCAGTCAAAAATTTTTCGTATAAACGCTTAATGGTGTTCTTAGAAGGCGCACTTCTCACATTTTTTAATATTTTAAAAGCACGTTGAGTGTTCACAATTGACTTCTTCTGTTGAATGTAAATTTCAACTATTTCAGAGCGCTCGCGTGGCGTGTATTGTTCCATGGTAAAAATCTGCTTGGACTGACGCTTCAAACGCGGTATGTCATTAAGCGATCTGACATCTATGTCAAAGGTTATGGCGTTGCCAGATGGGTCCGTCTAATATGGGCAACCCTGTATATATACATATCTTTAAACTGTATCAAAAATGACAATAGCCAAAGCATTTCAGTTCGGCGAAAAGTTTAGAACATTTTATACAAGAGTACCCTTTACTAATGTCAGCATTACCGACGAATACCCGAAACACCTGAATTTATTTGCTTCAAAAACTATCTATAGCTGAAAGCTTCCTAGAACAAGTCATTACCATTCCACAGTAATTAAAAAATATTACCTAGGTGTTAGGCGGCGTTTGAGAGAGAAAATACGTGGAAAAGTTGAAGATTTGGGGAAAAAACTCATGAAGTTTGCGCCATTATAACGCATTATCCCATAATGCTATCACTGTGAACGAATTTGTAATCAAAAACTCAACAAACTAAAATTTCGTAAGCTAAAATTGTCATTCCGAAGCAACCATTATCAGTCAATAGACATAAAATGGAATTCATGGACAAAATGTAAGTCCTTTCCGAAAATACACTTGGAATGTTTTGATAGTTGAATTATCCTTTGGCATAAGTGTATCATTTTGGCAGGGGCGTACTATGAGACGGTTCCATAAATCAGACTGAATATTTATTACGAGAGATTAGAACAACTGTGACTTCGTGTAGGTTGCTATATATCGTATATGAACATCAAAGCAACAGTTGTTACCAAACACGTTCCACTTTGTGGTTTCTTTCCCTCTGTGTGAAGGAACTGATGTGGCAACACTGATGCCGAGAAAAATTTAGCACAGTTTTAATTAAGTTACTGTTTGCTCATAGATGGCGGTATCAACCGATGACTTTGGTACGCCGCCACAAACAGTGTCCAGAATGTATACATTTGAGAGAAAAACAAAATTTAATCAGTACAAAATTTTCGAGTGATGCACTACGTACATATTTTACATAGACCAGAAAAATTATCCATTTCATTTCTATCAAAAACTACATATTTTGCAATATTCTAAAATAATTTAATTGAATATTAAAAAAATCGCTTTGAAATCCGGATTACAGACCATAACCATTAATTGGTTTGTATCGCCTGCTCAATGAAAATTTGCCGAAATAACGTAACAAATACTTTTTACTAGTATCAGTTTAAGACATATTGTGTAAATCACGACCGTAGTAAAAAATCGTAGATTGCAACCGTAGTAAAAAAAATTCTATTTCAACATGGAAAATAGAAAACGCATGAAAATGGTTTTGTAAATTGTTATACTAAAGTCAAAACCTATGATCTTCCACAAAAAAAGTGTAGAGCAATACCAGTAAAATTTAGGATAATCATAATACAGGGTTATCCACTTTACGCTTTCAAAAGTAACGTTAAATGAAACACACATTAAGCTATGGTTTCGATAAAACTTTTATTTCATTATAATGCTTTGATCTTGCCATAATGTACAATTTAGATGAAAGCCTCTTGATTGGTTGCAGTAGTGGATCCTTTTGAGGTTCTTCCAGCCTCATTTTCGAAAAAAATACGGCCCAATGACACCTCCAGACCATACTACGCAATAAAAACGGTAACTTATGTCAATGGTCTATGATTAATTCGATAAGCGGATATACAGAATGGCTCACAAATCATGCTAGAGTGCAACAGTAACTGTCAATGGAGACTGTTATTTTGAAGCAGTTGTTCTACCCAGAACTGGGTAAAAGATGTATCCGTTTCAACAGCACTTGGTTCAAGAAAGATGTTGCGACTGCACACATAGCCAGACCGGTTATGGCGGGGCTCCAACGAAAATTCCCAAACAAATTAATATTCAGAAACTTCACATCTCAGTGGCCCTCAAGGTCACCTGACCTGATTGCACCAGATTTTTTTGTGGGGTCATGTCAAGCAACAAGTGTTCAAAGCGAAACCAAGGAATTTGACTTATTTGAAGCAGTTAATTAAAACAATAATTTTTTTGATCAGGTGTCGCATATGCGTGAATGACCATTGAGGTCATTTACGGTCTATCATCTTCAAAACCAATTAGTTATATAAAATAAAATTGAATTTTCTATACAATAAAAAAATTAATTAAATACATTGATTAAAAAAAAGTTACCTGAATTTCGTATTGTAGTAAAATTGGTGCGCCACCCAGTATATAGCATGCAAGCATTCATATTAAAAATGTATCGTCGATATACAGTTTTGCTTAGTTCATAAGCAAAATGAATCAAAAGACATTTTCAAATTGAAAGTATCTACGTAAACACCATTCTATATGAAATGCATTTTTACGTTAAAAACGACAATTTATGAAGCGTTGTTACAAAAACAAGAACCGGTTTAAATCTACATTTTTATCCAAATAAGTCGGTGGAGTTGCTATTTAAAGAAGTTTTCCGATTTTTCGAATATAACAGTTTTTTGATTTCTCTAGCATTGAATAGTGCCATAACAAAGCGAGTATAAAAATTTGAATCTTTCATACAAATTGTTCCTGTGACCTTAATTTTTTAACTTTATTTACAGATTTTTGTTCAGTAGAAAAGCGTACAGCACAGCAATCATTTAAGTTACATTCTCGTGGTGGCGTTTTCATACTATATTATGCATTGACATCGCAATTTAGTACGTAAAAAGAGCAGTATTTGAATTTCTTGTGACTTCTGTTATATTTGAACAAAATCTGTAATTTTATAATCTTAATCTTTAGAATCGATAAGAAAAACTATATCTGAATCCATTATTTACAGTATTTTAAGTATATGTTTGTAATCCAAGTAATCGAGATGAGTTTGGAAGATTAGGTAATTTATACCTATATATTTCTACATTTAATTTATATATTTCATATCCTTGTACTAAACTAACATGACTAATCTCAGTCCAATTAAAATCAATTAATACATAGTGATACCAGTTCAACTTCTAAAAATATATTTTCCTTAAATTTTGGGACATATGTAGTTGGAGTCTATGTCTATCTTTCTGACTGGCTGGTATATACGATAACTGTAATATTTTACCAGGTAATACCCAGGGTTGTGTATAGTAGTATAAATTGACCGAATTTCTGAAATGAAATTTCCTTTGTAACTTCTTATCCATAGACCGCAGCAACTTAATGTTTTTCTCATTGCACTGGTTTGCAATTCTTGACAGAATTTGAAAAATAGATTACTTGACCACTGATCAAGGTCTGGTACGTGCTAGAAAATGTATGACTTTCATGTAGTTACACTAAATTTGGTCAATTTTGGAGCACGTTGAGTATTTGCTGAAGTAGGGGCTCAGACTGAAAACGAAGAGCATTGTCGCACTACTTCTAGTACTTCCTATAACAGTAGTGAGATTTTTTAATATTTTATCACTCAAGTTCTAATTAGCAGGCTGCAGCAGCCTATATTTTTGGAGAAAAATCGTCCCTTCTGGTACATCCCATACAAATGACTTTACTTCCCATTTGAATTCTTTTATTCTTACATATATTTCAGTCCATTGTACTCAATTCAGCCAAATTTGATACATATCAGGTTTTTGTGTGAATTAGGGTTACAAGAAGTCGCCACGCCCATTCCGGTATCTCCTATCCTAATTAGCTTATTTATCGATATTTAATTTCCACTGTAATTACTGCTTTACTTAAATTCTTGTCACTTATATTGCGATATAATGATAGGTAAAATGTAAAGAAATCGACCGAATAACCAGTCCATTCCGGTACCTCCGACACAAATTACTATACATAACCCATATATATGTATTCCTAGATGTGTATCTTTTGTTCGGCTATAAGTATTCAGTACAATTTAGCACGCATCAGATAGTGAAAATATACTGCTTTAGCATGACCTTTAAATTACCACACAGAGAGATTTGTCGATTTCACAAAAGTCAGTGTCCGCTAAATAATTTTTAAGCTCAGTACTTCAGCAAAATTTATAGTTTCGCTCTCTTTATTGTGATATATTTTAGAAAATTTTTGATCAGAACTTAGCCATTTACAAGGCTCGTTTTTACATTTTTGCAGTAAAGCAAAAGGGCAGTGGATGAAGTTTCACTTGACTGAAATTTCTGTACTAGTTTTTAAGCCAATTCATTTTTGCTTGATTTTTTTTTACAACCGACGTTTCCAATAGAGCCAACAATAACACTAGCCAACAAGGTTTTGGACTGGAGCAACCAAATATCTTTCCTAGGTTAATTTGGTGGGCTGAATTCGAATCTGTAATAGGTTTTCTCAATCACAATCAGGTTTTCGAGATATTCGTTTTTTACATAAAAAATCATTAGTTTATTTAAAAATCAATGAATTTTCAAAAGTGAAAGGTAATATTTGAATGTCGTTTGCATTTTGTTGGTTTGGTTTGACGTGCAAGAGTCCAGTAATAGTCTCCCAGCATGCTTTAGTCTCAAAATCCTTGATAAATTCTTTCAATTTTCATTAAATTTTGGTGAACAAAGGGAGCGTTCGTTGCTCACCGCACTCAGGTTTTGTGGAAAAAAATCTAAATGCGAATGAAGAAAATGCATTTTGAGTGATATTCGCGCATCTAATTCGTCATAATTCTTTAATAGTTCAGCAAAAATTTCCCGTAGTTTTCACTCTTATTGTTTCACAGTAAACTGTTCACGATGCTTTTGAAAGATTTCCAGGCTGCATAAACTTTCTCCAATAAACATTGTGGAAAATTGTCATCATTCAATAGCTTCCTGATCAGAGGGCCAACAAATATGCTTTCTTTAACTTTAGCATATGAAATTTTAGGAAAAACCGCTAACAAATATTTAAATGCTGCACCATCTTTGTCCACAGCCTTGACAAAGTTCTTAAAAAGCCCCAATTTTTTTGTGTAGCGGCGAAAAAAGAACATCATTTGGATCAATTAATAGTTTATTTGAAATGTTTTGTTTTCCTGCTGAATACTCAGTTCTTTTTGATTACATGTAGCTCGACTATCCCACAGACAAAGGAAACAACAATATTTTGTGAAATCTCCTTGCATACCAGTCAACAAACCAATGACATATACAAAGAAATTTATATCTCACACCTTAAGGTAACCACAGATCTTCCATTTATTATCGTTGTATTTGAGTAATGTCAACATTTCATCATCAGCCTGATACAAACTACCTCCGCTGATGAAAGATGTTTCGGACCTACTGCTCGTAGCACTGAGAATGATGGGCAATGGATCATTTGGTGGACGTTCAACTGATTTGGAGACCGATGGGACATACGAGTTAGTAATATTTCTTCGATTTTTCATATTGAGTCCATTTTTCATTATGAATCCAGTCGGTTTGGTGGTTATTTGACTCTCTTCAAAGTACTAGAATCGAAAAATCGCAATAGATCTTCTTGCCATTTGACCGCCTGTATAAAACAGTTCTACAACTATTGCAAAACATTGTCGGTGTTCGCGGTTTGTTCAAGTTTCTGACAGCAAAATAAAAATTCCAACCAAATATTTATCATACACCAAGCAAACATATCTTAAATCAGTAACACACGATCTCGCTGATATGCTTAAACGCTGCTATTATGAAGATTTGGATTGAATGTGGGCCAAATTAATAAATGTGAAATTGTAGCTACAGTATTGACTGTTTCGCAGTATTTCCAGAATGCGATAAAAAGTGACCAAGGCGTGACAGCGCACCCAGGTTAGTTAAAAAAAACATGCTTCGTTTCTGCAGTCAATTTTTCCCAAATTTTTAGACCAGTGTAATTTGTTAAATAATAAATTGTTATGTTTCAACATTAGTAATTATATTTATGAAATGAATCATGTTCCATATTACTTTCTCTACAGCATTCATTATTGTCGAAACTTAAAATTCGTATAACAAGATTCTATTCTTTGTGGCACAAAATAGTACACACGTTCCATCCCGGTTACTTACCCATTTCGAATTTGCTTATGGCAATGTCAGTAATTGTGGCTGGTTCATGTATTTACTAAGTAAGCAGTGCGCATACCAGTTGCCGATAGGGGTAACTGTTTTGGATTGTATTTGTACTAAAACAGAAAACATACTTACGCACACCAAAATAGCACAATTTACTTACTTTGGATTTCATTGCCATATAAAATAGATATAGTTTTTTGTTTGTTTTTATTTTTTTTTTAAGTTTTCCATTTATTTACCATTCATTGTTTCTTTTTTTGTTTGTTGTTTTTTTTTTGTTTGGATTTTGGGATGTGGTAAGTTGATCATATTGAAATATAATTTACGTATACGTAATTGATTCCAATAATTCCATATATTAATATGTATAATTTACATCTTACGGACTAATGGAAAATTAAACTATTTATTGTAAGGAGTAGTTTTGT
This sequence comes from Philornis downsi, assembly GCA_019455685.1. Taxonomy (NCBI): domain Eukaryota; kingdom Metazoa; phylum Arthropoda; class Insecta; order Diptera; family Muscidae; genus Philornis; species Philornis downsi. The sequence goes on along the minus strand of JAHXMU010000118.1, from coordinate 780,236 downwards.
TTTTAAATTTATATTTTTTTTGTCCTTATTCTTTATAAATATTTATTTTTAATTTAAATTTTAAGGACTTTATTCTTTTATTTATTTTTTTTTGTTTTGTTTTTTTCTTTATATCTGCAAATGAAAATCTCAAGAGAATTCGTTTAGACATTTCATTGATTCTATACATACGAGTACTGTAAATTAAAGACAGAGCGAGAGAGAGAGATAAAGTGGGGTGTATTATTCTGTATTATATTCTGTAAGGATTTGTTTATAGAAATGTTTGGAGAACTGTTAAAGAATGTTTGTTGGTAGTGGGAAATATGGGGTTTAAAAGTTTTATTCGATCTTAAATTGCGTTTATTTATCTTTTTTATTTTGTTTTATTTTTTTTTTAGTTTTAAAAAGCCATAATTTACAATATTTGTTGTTGTTGCCTTTGCTTTGCAACATACTATGGAATATTTTGCAATAAATTACACTAAAAATAGCTTTGTCTTTTTGCTTAATATATAGTTTAATAGGTATTTTGTTTGTTTGTTGGATTTTGTTATTTATTTCGATAATAGTTAATAAAAAGTTGTAATTATATTTGGAGATTTCTTTACGTATATTTGTTGCATTTTATTTCACAATAATTTATGATTTCTTATGTGTTTCCTTTCGTTCACATTCTTAAACTTATAAAGTTTGTAAATATTTTATGCTTTGTATATTTTGTAATTTTTAACTGTTTTTGTATTTTTATTTTTGTTTTTTTTTTTTTTTGGTTTTGTGTAATATTTTATGTTATTTTTTATACTTTTAAAGTTGTTTTCTTTTTATTGGTTTTAAATCGATTTTTCATAAAAATTTGTATTTTTATTGTTGTTGTTGTTGTCGTCGCTATCTTAAGCTACATTTACGTATACATTGTGTTTTACGATTTTTGCCTTCAGAATTATTATAGTAGTTTGTTTAATTTCTAAAAGTATTCTCCATAATTATTTAAGACCTTCTAAATTCTTAATTAAACGTTTAACGTAGTTTACAAAAGAAAAATTAATCTTAGTTTTGTTATTTTTAGTTGCTTGAAGTGTCAGTTTTATACAGTGCACTCCCTTCCACAATTCTGTGTATGCTACAAAGGTCTCCTGGAATTGAAACTTATGTTAGTAATGAATAAAATATATAAAACGCCTACGAAAAAACTACGTAGAATGCAAATTAATTAATTACATTTGTTGTTGATTTGATTATAAGAATTTGAATAAAGGAAAGACAATGGACTGGACAAGGGAATTAACATGAGTGGGCATTACTAATTTCCATATTATTTATATTACTTTGAGAAATACTGATTAGTTGACAGAAACTACAGAAACATGTTTAACTGGACATCGTATGTTTGCGATGTAGGTTCCAATGTATTTTTTAAAGCGGAATCCGCAAAAGAATGTTTTATTCAAAATATGCTTTCATTTCTTTTGTTCTAAATTACTTAATTTAAAAATAGAAAACTATTTTGTATTACGTCAATACCTGAATGCCTAATATAACTTTTGGTGTTAATTTAGTAATAGAAAACTATTTCGTATTACGTCAATACTATATCGGTAAATAACTGGATGCCTAACATAACTTTTGCCATGCGTTACGAGAATTGGAAGGAAACGTTTAAAGTAGACTCATTTAGATTTTTTATTAGACTTTTGGAACAGAATTGTTGGCACTTTTTCGTTACTCCAAAATAAAAAAAAAAAATATTTGTTAATCGAAACGGCCGAATGCAAATTCTCTTTTACCTTGACAGGTTTCAAATTGTGCAGCATACTAAATGGAGGCAGTAGATGTTTTTACTTCGATAAAATTGGCGAAGTAAAAAACGAATGTTTCCAGCAGTTACAGGATTAAGATTTTGGGAAAAAGCGAGGATATGTAAAAAATAATGTTTGAAAGGTACTCTGTTCCACGTAGAACTTGAGTAACTATAAAATCCTTAAATATCCCTCGACTAATATAAACTTTCAGATCTGCCCCTAAATGTATGCTTCTTTAATTAAAAAAAAAACTACAAAATTATTCTTAATTGACGGCAACTGAGAGATTTTTGTATGTTGCATTTTCAGAATATAGCATTGTAAATTGAACTTTTTCTTGGTAGAAAATTTTTTATCCGACAGTGGCGTGATGATTAGTACAAGTGACCATCGTTCGCATGATCGCAGGTTCAACACTGCATACAGCCACTTATCATTATTTGAGAGGCGGTCACCTCGACGTGTTTGACGAATGAGTGGTCAAGTAATCAACAAGTCTTGTAATTGTTTTTCAAACTGTGACATTCGGAGTCGTAGTTAAACTGTAGGTCTCGTTTATAGAATCTAAAAAAAGAATGCGTGTAAGCTCACTGAATGAGAGAAGTTCTCCCACGTTTCATTCATGAGGTGCACTGAAATTTGTTTTTATATTTTATCCCCAGTTTAGCAAAGAACATAATTTTAATATAAATTGTTGTTAACATATTATGAAGAATTTTAATAACCAAATCTGTATTGTTATGGACTAGAGCAGTCCCATAGAATTGATGTCGAACATCATTAAGTATCCTGCATTGTCCTTAAGATGCTGTGAGTCCGACAATCGTGCGATGATTAGTAAACGCGAACATCGTTCGCATGGTCGCAGGTTCAACCCTGCATATAGCCACTTATCATTATTTGAGAGACGGTCACCTCGACGTGTTCGACAAATGAATGGTCGAGTAGTCGACAGGTCTTGTAAATGCTTTTTAAACTCTGATGTTCATAGTAGATAAACTGTAGGTTTCGTTTATAGAATCTAAAAGTAGAATGCGTGTAAGCTCACTGAATAAGAGAAGTTCTCCCACGTTTCAGTTATGAGGTGCAATGGAATTTGTTTTTATATTTTATCCTCAGTTTAGCAAAGAATATAATTTTAACATAAATTGTTGTTAACATATTATGAAGAATGTTAACAACCAAATATGTGCTGGGACTATCCCATATCCCATTGAAATGATGTAGAACATCAGTCCCATTGAAATAATGTCGAACATCATTAGGTATTCTGTATTGTCCTTAAGATGCTGTGAGTCACAGTATTTAACTAACGTGAGCGTATTATCTACCTCTCATTCGTATGTTTCCATGGGTTCCATCGTATGTGAAAGAACTTCGTGCAAGTAAAAACACGTTCTATTTTATTCTCTTATACATGACCTATTTGAGGTTTAATGCGGACAGTAATGAGCAAGAATATCCCAACACGTTGACAGCAAACTCACTTACATGTGAAGCGAAACCTATAACTCGCATACTTTAAAAAGTTGATAATCCGCAGCATTTTTAATTTGAACTAAATTCTACTTAAATTGAAACCACTACAGAGTTCAAGGGGGTTTAACGTGAGTCTCGCCGTGAAAGCCTTACCCACGGTGTGCGATATACTGGGTATATTACAATGCGATTGCCAAAGCCCCCCTGGGATAGCCAAGTAAAGCTTGGACTATCTAGGAAAAGAAGGGGCTGACAATTTTGGTACTATCGCAGCCAGGAGATACCTAATTGATTATGCTAGTATGGAACATAATCCCCATTGGCGGAGGTGAGGCCTACCTTACCACCTCTGCTACTCTATGGATCTGCAGCAGTCAGGTGGACTGATCTACATATACCTTCACTCAATGTCCTTTTGCATTGATTCAGAAGTGTGTAGGATACCAGAAGCCGCGTGATAAATCGCTCTAATTAACGAATACTCTAAATTAATGCATAATACTGCATTTATCACAATTGTATGAAAAATATGAATCCAGAAATATATGGCTTCAATTGGGTAATTTATGCGGGATGTATCAGAGAAGGAAGGATTCTTTGGTGATTTCACATTTTACTAAGCATTACATTAAATGCTGTTGAAAATTTAAGTTACTGCAGTCTACGCATTAGGATTTATAGGTTAAATTCCGTTAAATTCATCAATTTATATGGGAGATACCTGAACGGGCTTGATATTGCAGGCCATATTCATCTTCAGAATATTAAACACATAAGAAAGATATAACTATTGGTTAAATCGGACATTTGTGTGGTAGGTCCTGGAAGAAGGGCCGTTACTTGGACAATTTTTTCCAATTTTGCAGATACTATAAAGCAATAAATTAAATAAAGCTGAAGGAGATACCAGAAAAGGCTCCATACCAGATACCAGAAAAGCTCTATTTTTATTTTCAGATGCTATCTAATCAAGTCCTTAAAGTATACAAAATTGGAATAAATTTAGTATAACTGTATGAAGAATATGAATCTGAAATGACTGGCTAGCTGTCTATTTTCTCAAATTTTATAAGGAATTGTAGAGTTTAATAATGAACAAAAATCCAAATCGCTGCACTCTTCGTGTTAAGAGTTAAAGAAATAAAATTATATTACGGAAAATAGACCAATTTCAATAGATTTTCTCATATTTCAACAAGAATTAAATATATAAATAATAAACAAAAATTCTGGACAATGCAGTCTATCAATGAGAAGCTACAAGATAAAAATTGAATTTTGAAAATTAATGAATTTGTTGGCAAACTACCAAAAAGGCTGGCCCGATATGGCCCATTTACAATCCTTGGCTACGATCTGCCAAACATATTAGATGGTGTGAATTTTAAAATGTTTCATAAAAATTTACGGCAGTCACCGCGTCTGCCACTCAACCAGATACCAGACAGATGGACATCATTCAATCAATTCAAAAAGACGTGAAATATATTTGGTTAAAATAAAATATACTTGATACATTAGACGCTTCAAACGACATTTACCTTTATTCCTCCTCGTGAAGGTATAATTAGTATGGAATCTGGCTTAATTGCTGCTATCTATTTGCTGCGACATATTGAAGATCGTGACATTTTATCTACATATCAAAGACCACTGACAATTTGTTTCAAAATTTTCAAATTGATTTTTGTAATTACATATTTCTAATTTCGATGAATCTCATTTTGTGAAAGTAACTTTTTCTTTTCGTTTCATTTAACAGATTTAGTTTGAAATAGAGAAAATCTATAGAGTAAGGATTACATGCAATTCTCATATACTTATCTAACATTGTCCCTACGGCCAGGTAAAAAGTTTAACAGTTTTTCCTATCCTTCAACTTCCCTTCATATTTCATTTTTCACTAACTTGAAATTTAATAGTCTGAATGGGAGTTTTGATCACCCTAATGTCTCAGATTTTATTTGAAAATGTTTAGATTAACAGAGCATCTTCAAAAATATCGATATTTTAAAATTAAGTTATTTAAAGACTTCTGTTTAGCGGACTAATATTGATAATATTGGTTAATTCGTTCCTCTATATATTATTAAACAGTTTTTCATCCTTAGAATTATGTATAATTATAGAATTATGTATTTTACTATCTCTATAAATGACTGCATTTATATCAAATCACTTTTCTAGTCACAGGGTAATCTACTGAAGGATTGATTTTAAATGTAAAATATTTTTTCATTACAAAAATATAATAAATAACCTGCACTACTGTAATGCAGAATATACTGATTTGGTGCAGTTTATATTATTTATATGGATCGACTCGAAAATGCTTTCTAATTAGATTTAGCGATATCTTTTTGAATATTCCTGTGTTCTTCTAAAGGGTGTCCCAACAAGAACGCAAGATTTAAATGACTGATGCAGCAATTGAATTGTTTCTCTGGCTGTATGACATGTGGCGCCGTTTTGTTGAAACCACATGCCCTCCACATTCATTTCTTCAATTCTAGGCACGAAAAAACTGGTTATCATTTCACGATACCGAACACCATTGTCTGTTTACGCTTGACATGCCTCATCTTCATAAAAAAAGGTCCAATGATTCCTCCAGCCCAAAATCCACACCACACAGTGACACGTTGAGGATGCATTTGCTTCTCGTGAATCACTCGAGGACTTTTCCTCACCCCAAATGCGATAATTCTGCCTATTGACGAAACCATCAAGATGGAAATGGGCCTCGTCACTGAAGATGATTTTATCGGCAAAATCAGCATTTTTATGTTATCTCCCCAATACCCAATTAACGAACTCCCTTCGTTGTCCATGGTCAACTAGCTTCAGTTCCTGAGTCAATTGAACTTTGTATGCATGAAGATGTAAATCTTTCGTCAAAATTCGCTGCATTGTGGATTTGGAGACACCAATTTGCTGAGCTCGGTTATGAATTGTGGTGGATGGATTTTGAGCGACATCATCACGTACAGCTGCGACATTTTCGGTCGATCGACCTGGTCGAAGGCTCGTTGTTGTCTTTACATCACTAACAGATCCATTTTTTGCAAATTTATCCATTAATCTCTTTTGGACCATTATTTTGACCCCAAATTGATCGCAATTTGCGAACTGTAGCCGGAAAACTTTCACCATTTTGGTAAAACAATTTCACAATGAGAATGCGTTGTTCATTCGAGTAGCGCTCCATTTTTATTAACCTCGTACCTTCTACTAGCAAACAATAACAATTGTTCAAATGTCAAACAATGACACTTCGAATGGCGCCAAATTTAAATCTTGCCTTCTTGTTGGGAGACCCTTTAAATACGGGCAGATCGCAATTAAAACCCAATTTCGACAAAAGTCGGCATACATATTTTATTGATCCAAGGACCGACTCCTATCGAAAATGTGGGATATTGGTCCATTTTTCTGTATAACCCTCACACAATTTGTCAAATATGATCGCCCAAAACAAAGTTTTGGTTTGAGTTTAATTACATTTTGAACAAAATCTTTTCATAATGAAAATAGATTATGGTGGTCCATGTTTTTGGTCCATGTTTGGACAGAAAAGAAATAAAATAAAAAAATGGGCCGCAAAAACAAGGTTTTATCGACTGTATATTCTAGTTAGGCTATTGATGATCCCCGTGGAAAACGAGCCATTAAAGAATAGCATAATCGCTTCTCAAATTTACAGACTTACTTTAAATTTAACTAAGTGAGACATGGTGCATGGTGTGAATCGAAACTGTCAGAGCTTCTCATATTCAGTAAGTTTACATGATGTCCTTTTTTTTAACTCGCTATTTTGGAGCGTGTTTGGACAATGTCTGTCCACTTACGTATTGGCGTCACTGTCGCAAACTAAAGTTTCCTAGCAAAAAAGTAGAAGTCATTCCAAAGAATAGTATTATTTTCATAGATTTCACAAATGCTATATGAGTACATTTTCCACTTCTTGGGCGATTCTTTTTAATTACAACAAAGGGATGCATAAAATAGATTCGTTGTAACCAACAGTTGTTCGTTGTAAAAAACATTTGTAGTATTTTTTGCTTCCGATGCAAAATCCCAAAACATTTTAACATGTGTTTAAAATTGTTGTTCATTAATAATTTAAGTTAATTAGTTATGTGAATTCTGATAAAAAAGGAGAAATTTTTCATAAAAATGATGATTGCTATAGAGGATTTGGTGAAAAAACAGTGAAAAGGTGTCAAAAACGACAGCATCCCTTCTATGACAGGCTCATGTAAATTCATCGATGATTATCCATTTTTTCACCACTTCAAGACCACGATCAACGGAATTTTTTAGCTTCCTAAGATGCTCTTTTTTTTACTACCTTACTTTGAAATCCTTTGTTAAATTGAAATGAAATTTACAGCAAAGATGTGAGCAACTTTTTTTTAATATCAAAGTGTGGATGGTTTGGAGGAAACTCCAGGAGCCTCAATTTTTTGAATACTTCCCATTTTTACCGGCAATGAACTGAGAAAAGTATGAACTTCATATAAAGTATGAACTCCCACAGTAAGAAGAATGATTATGAACAACCCTCAATTTTCATGGTATTTTATAGGGTGGCGCCTAAATAACGTTAAGATTTATTCAATGTATAACTTTTTTTCTTTTTGCTTTATTTAACGTTGGCTTTTATTAAAATGTAGAATAATAGTTTGATAATATGTTCACTATATGTTTTAAAGATAATATCTTTTAAATGGTGCCCATTGTTTGCTTCTACCTGACGCGCTCTTTCCAAAGAATTTCCCATAATTTTTCTTAGATCAAATCTTTCACCTATGCGCCACCCTATAGAAACAAATCGAGCTAAATGGCAGTTTGCCCTTCCAAAACACCTAAAGTCTTGGGTTTATCTGACATTTAGTGAGATGTAAAAAACTAGGAAGATTTATTGAGTTATGTACGCAGTTATCGTTATATGGATTGAACCGTCGGATGTAACATTTTATTAATATTTTATTAAAAACCAAAATGTATAAATTCTGCGATCGGATTCGGACGGTATAATCTTAGGGTTTTAAGATTACCAAAAGTTGGTAGATCCTTTACAATTCTCATGGCCGGCCATTGGAACACGCATTTATTAATTTCAAGTATATAAAATGATAATGAAAGGATAATCGTATTGGCTGAAGAAAAACTTCAGTAAAGTTTTGGCAAATGGTTTGTTTCTTATAAGGATGCTAAGTTATTAAAAATGTTCTACATTTATTATTTGAAGCGGAGTTTTATTTTCTTGTGGTTAGAGAAATATGATAAAATAAATGCAAAATCATATCACAATTTTGTCTTTTACTTAAGCAGATATTTAGAAGTGTGATTTAACCTTGGAAATGATCTTATTTGGGACATTCACAGCAAGTTTTTGGAAAAATTAATTATTTTAAAGCTCTAATAATAGGCATTTTTACAAAATTTATTTGTTAAAGAAGTACAGCAGAATTAAGGAAAATTGTAATACAGACGATATCAGCACAAATTATTTATCACAATCCAGTAACTTGCCTTTGGAATAATGGTCACTATTAGTAAAACTAATTACAAATATTCTATTTTTTGAATTACTGAGGGGGGCCTACTATTTAATGGCCATGTCGATCGTCAGTTTTAGAAGCTCCTGGTAGACTTTTTGATAGGTTAATCACTCGGACTGCTTAATCACTTGGTCGGAAATTTTTGACCAAGGAAATCATGACCATAAGAAGCCTAGTCTGACCATGTCGATCGTCAGTTTTAGGAGCTCCGGGTAGACTTTTTGATAGATATCACTCGGACTGATTGGTGCTCAAGGAAATTTTTGACCAAGAAAATCATGAGCATAAGAAACCTAGTCTCATAAGTCAGTCACCAACAGAGATATTTCTTAACGAAATTGAAAGTGTTTCTTTCCTTTCCTTTTTCGCAATTTCTTTTTTCTTTTTTCGCAATTGCGCTGTAAGACAATTCCTTTCAACTCTGTGTGGTTTCAAGAAGATACCACAAATTGCCACAAATTTGACTGTTATGGAAGAATTGCAGCGGAAATTCTTCAATACGTTTATTTCAAGAAAATCCGTATTCCGTTGGCCCCAAGATCTCCGGGCATACTGCACCTAATGTTTCCTTGTGAGTCTAATTTTCGAAACAAAATCGAGAAAAGTGGTTAATTTAAAGCAATGGCAGTAATGAATAACGATGTCGCCCACATGCCTTTAAAGGTTATAAAAATACAAGGTGACAGCCGCTTGAATAATGATAGTTGGTTGCCGAGGGGACCATCATATGCGGATTGTAGCGTTTTATAACCATTATGACACGGTTTTGATGAGAATATTGTGGAAATCAAAGAAAGCTAGATTTTGTTGACTATTTCGTATTCTGTTTATGGGCGTTATTTCAAAATGACAAAACTACAGTATGAACAAGTATCCATTTTTGTGGGTATGAGTGAATCAAAAGCATCAAACTGCATTCGATCTTTATTCATATGTAAACCTGATATGTTTGTTAATCAAACGAAGAATAAATTTTACAAATAAAAATCGAGTCGAATTTCTACCGAATTTTCTATTTTGCGAGATAAAGAATTAAATTAAATTAAACTTTATCCGATTGATTGAGAATGGCGAAATTTGCTGTGCCTAAAGTGCATAAAAATCAGATACAGGAAAATAATGTTCTAGAGGCTAGCAATTTGCTGGAGAAGAAGATTTTAACACCAATCACATTCCAAAAATTACACTTGTATTAAATTGAAACCGTGTGAAAATAACTTCAAAAGGACGTGAAGTAAGGAAATTGATATATAAAAGGATGAGGAAGTTGAACCATCAAAATAACTTGATGAATAATATAAATGAATTACCCACAAGAATTTATCGGCCAGTACAGTTTTGCTACGCTGCAATGATATTTTGCAACGAATGCGTTTTGAAAATGCAAACGTTATAAAAATGTTATAAAAATTGATGCTCATTTTGCCATTCAGAAGTTACTAGCACATTACAGGTTGTTCCTTAAAGCATTTCGTATTGAAAAACATTTATTTTATCTTTACAAGATTTATCGGAGTAATGACAGAATAAGGTTGTTTTATTTTAAAAATTTATCCACAAAATATAACCCTTTTTAGAACAATATTCCTTTAAAAGTTATTATACAATTGGTTGATAATTCATGTAATAAATAACCAATCAGTTCTTGGCGATTTTTTATGTTTAATTTAGGCAACTTTTTACTTTTCCATTTTTGAGTGAAATTTCATTTTATTGTTGGGCAATTTTTCCTTTTTTGTGGGAGATAATTTTCGGACTGATTTTAAATAATGTTTTTTGGATAATTTTTCTTGAGCTTCATTTTGTATCGCTCCTTTGATTTCATACGAAAAAATCCAAGGTGCTTACAGTGCCGTTTTTATCGATCTCAGCACTTCCTGATTTCTATTGGCAACCAAATATACCAACACAAGAATCTCTTATTCTTAAGCAAATGACATAAACGTTGCTTTTACATGTATGGACATGGTAACATCCAAATAATTCTCAAAGAACACGACATCCAGATTACCTTAATATATGGCAAATTATAGAATTTTAACTAGACTTTTTATCAACATAGAGAAGTCCCCGGCATCAGTAACACCACTTGAATGACATTATTACAATTAAGTTTCTACTTGTTTCTGTTTGAATTGAAAGAAGTATTTTGGACTTGGTTTGATTATAGACTACAGAATTGTCAATCTCAATAACTTTTGGCTCCCCATCTTCCAGCTGTAGTGCAATGACTTCTAATCACGTGTTTATGTGTACAACCTTGTCGTGGTGTTTGCGAGTTCTATACACACGACTGAGGATTTAAGTCCTTGAGCAATTCTAAAAATCAACTTAGAGCTCCTTACACTGACGATCGACATCATCATTGATCGCTAAATATCGTTCAGAAAAAAAGTTCTTATATATCATTTTCTTTGGATATTAAGCGAATTAAAACTACTACGCGTGTCAGTTATCTGTTGTGGTAAATTGAACAGAGGATATCTCGCATTTAAGAAATTTATCCTGTCAACGTTACCAGAATTTCATTAAAGAAATTAAACGGTAATTTGATTCCCCACATAGTTAAGCTAAAATCGTGAGTGCACTTCCCAATAAATAAGCGAAACCAAGTAAAGCAAATAAAATCTTCAAAAAAGTCCTCTGACAGAGATTAACCAAATAAGTTTTTAGCTTTTATTTTGCCCAATTTACTTATTTGAGTAAGCCATAATAAGCCATATAATTGATAGGAAACCAAGTGAAATGCTTTGCTTCTTTGGAGCATATCCTTTGATCCTGTCATTCTTTCCTATATTTCTATTCGCGATTATTATGTTTCACAAATTTGTTTACTCCAACTACAATCACACTGCAGACGGCACTAATGCATGCAATAAAATGTTGTTGTGTTTTCAAGTTAATAAACCAAAAAAAAAAAAAAATGAAAATAAATAAAAACAAATTGTGTGTTTGGGTTTTCAAAAATTTTTTGTTTAAAAAAAATTTCAAATTTATTTAATTTAAACGATTTGCTTTTTTTTTGTAGTATCTTTCTGTTTGTTTCTTTTTTGTTGTTGTTGATGTTGTTATTGGTTGGTAATCTCAGTTTTGAATTAAAATTTATATACTAGAAAATAATTAATTAATTGTTTATCTCATTTAATTAGCAGCATTCAATTTATTTTTTTTAATTTTTTTTTTTTGCTTTTTTGTATATTAAAACCTACATGCTAAAGTAGAAGATACTACCTAAACACAGGGAGAATAAGAGAGAGAGAGAGACAAGAAACAGCGAGAAAATAGAAACAAAGAAAGTAATAAACTAAATAATGATAAAAAGTTCGCATGTAAATTCACTTAAGATAACAAAAATTTATTTTAATTATAATAATTATCAAATACACAGCAAAACTATATATTAGGCGAGAAAAAATAATGTACAAAACTTAATTAAAACATATTGTTTTAAAGGAAATTATATTTATAATAATATAATAATTAAATTGTATTAAATATCAACAGTATACGAGAAGTATCATTTTTTGGATGGAGGGGAAGGAGTTTCCATTACATTTTACATTCATAACATTTATTTAAACGAAATTAAAAAAGAAATAATATTAATAATAGTAATAATAAACGTAAACGAAAATAAACTAAAGATAATTTGCACAGGTTTGTTGTGATTTTATTATATTCGTACTTAAAATTAGTAGTTTTTTGTTATTTCCTTTATTATTATTTTTTTTTTTAAATTTTCGTATTATAATTCTTGTAAAAATAATAATAAATTAATTTAAAGCAAACAAAAATTGCAATGAAGATGGGCTGGGCGTAATTTGTGTGTATGTGTGTTTGTGTTTTTTTTTCTATCTTTTATAAACTTTTGTTTTTAAGTATACAATATATCATTTTTTATGTTTTTTGTTTCGTTTTAAGTTTTAACCTAAAGAGAAGATACTTGCAACGCTTCATTCTGCTTCTTTGTAAGATCAGTAAAAAATTAGTAGGTTATTATAAACGTATTGAAGATGCGACCATCTCACGACTCACTTTCAGTCACCGGACTCAATTGTTTATGTTGATTTTGTTACGAAAATCATGATCATCGTCATCGTTTTCAGTTTTTATAGCAGCAGCTGATTTATAGGGATATCTAATTGGGGGGATGATCGATGTTGTGGTAGTAGACGTAGAAGGGGTTGAAGTAGTAGATGGACTGGAATTGGTGGTATCTCTCCAATCATATGTTATTGCATGGTGATAGCTTTGTAAATTTGAAGACTGATACGAATGGTGAGACAAATGATGATGTGACAGTGGCTGATGATGATGCTGCTGCTGCTGTTGCGGCGCTGTAGACTGATGCTGATGATTGTGGTGATGATAGAACGTATTATAGTTCAAGCTTGGATTAATACTACAATAACCAGCATGACGATTTTCCAGTATTGTTGTCGGTGATGGTGATGTTGTTTTCGATATCGGTGTACTATCACGTTTATCATTATCCTCTCTATTATTAATGTTATTATTATTATCATTATCATGAGTACTATAATTATAATAATAATTTATAAATTTTTCCTAATTTTATTCGCCTAAATGTTGCGCCGCCGCTGCTGCTGCCGCCTTTTGTGCCTGTGCCTGTTTCTCTTGTTCGTTGAGCTCTTTGATGGCTTGAATTTCTTTTTTCAATTTCATTCGACGATTCTGGAACCAGATTTTAATTTGTCGTTCTGTCAGGCAGAGAGCATGGGCCATTTCGATTCTTCGTCGGCGGGTTAAGTAGTGATTGGTGTGGAATTCTTTCTCGAGCTCAAGGGTTTGATAGCGGGTGTATGTTTGGCGACCACGTCTTCGGAGACCATTTGTACCTGAAAAAAAGTGAAATTAAACAAAATGTTAGGAAAATATAGCTAATAATGACATTGGTAGAATACCGTTTTAGTATTTACGGGAAAAGGCAAATTTTGTTAATGATTTATAAAAATACCACTTTACGGTATAGTATTTTGTAGAACATTATGCTGATAAAAGAAGACTTTTGCATTTATTATTTATTCTTAAATGTGTAAATATTAACATTAATATATATATCAATATAAAGTAACGAACGACTTTAGTTGAACTTTACGTGTCATAAGATAGTTATGGTATTTCCGGTCTGCGAAACTGGACAGCACCTTTGTCGTAAATATTAACAGGTGTAGCAGGCTTTTATTCATTTCATTTATTTGTATTTAGTTTGTATTCTGAGCTATAGATTGGAACTCATTCCTTCCAGTAAGGAATTTATTGACCGCTTAAGAACTAAATTTACCTATATCCCCATTTCCATGGCGCTGAATGTAAGTGGACAATAGAAATTCCATAGACATGAAAATGCCACTCTGCTTCTCAGTAGAAAAGAACATCCTTAGTAGCAGATTTTCGCCACAATATTTTATGCAAAATGTGAAATTTGCGTAATCATCACTAAATTTTACAAAAGATCTCCGTCATTATTTAAGGAGTCTGATCCTACGATGCTTATGAGAGTAATGTCTGCAGCCATTACTTCTTTCGTTGCAGTTTTTCAATAATCCAAATAAATCCAAATAAATAAATAAACTGTTTTATGATATTCCAATTTATATATTTTCATTTCTTGATTTGCACCAGAACTGAAACCTGGCTTTGTTTCCGTTTCTTAGCAGAAAAATAGGTGTGAAGCGAAATTTGCGAAAGGTTTTTCTTTTGTTTTGTAAACTGAAAATGTTAAGAATCTATCTATTGAATAATCTATTTATTGTTCTATAATCTATCTATTGAAATCAAAATGAAAATTATGCATGGGTACCTATTTTTTCAATTTAGTGTATATTCTGAGCTATAGATAGGAACTCATTCCTGCTAACATTCCTTTCAGTGAGGAATTTATTCGACGCTTGAAAAATAAATTTACCTATATCTCTATTTCCATGGCGTTGAGTATAAGTGGGCAATAGATATTGCATAGACATGAAAAGGCCACTATGCTTCTCCGTAGAAAACAGCATCCTTGGTAGCAGATTTCCTTACAATACTTTACCCAAAATGGGAAAATTTGCGTAATCATCAATGAATATTACAAAAGAATGTCGTCATTATTTACAGAGTCTAATCTTACTATTCTTTTGAGAGTAATGTCTGCTGCCATTAATCCTTTCGGTGGAGTTTTTCAATAATCGAAATAAATCTTATATTATGATATTTCAACTTACATATTTTCGTCTTTTAATTTGCACTAGAACTGACGTTGTTTTCGTTCCTTGGCAAAAAAATAGATGGAAAGCATTGTTTGCGAAAGTTTTTTTTTTTATTTTTTTCAAACTGAAAATTTTCAAACGAAACACATACAAATTCTTCATGAGCTGACTAAGAATCTACCTTTTTGTAATTTCGTTGGATGTATGAAATGTCACAAATTTTAATAATGGTATGAATTGGTTATTGAAATCAAAATCAAAATTGAGCATAGTTCTGATGAATAATTTGGTCAACCAAAACAGATACTTGTCAAAGAGGCACTTGTAAAGATATGTGCTTAGTACTCCAACCCTCGTAAATGATTTATGCCAAACCAAAAATTATATCAAGCTCTAAAAAAAATGACTTGCATTACAAGCGAAAGACTTTTACTCAACATGAAGATAGGAGGACACGCTCTGAAAGTTAGGAATAATCCAATTTTCCTCTACATCTTATAGTTTTCTTAAGGGTTGTTTTAAAATTTTGCAAAGATGGTACTGTTGGCATGTTATGTTCGTTTATGAAGGTTATCTTTAACGCACAATGATAGCAGCTCCATGTATTATATCTATGCCAATCTAAAAATCATGTCACGTCATCCAAGGAAGAATTTTACAGGATTGCATTATAATCGGAAGACTGATATTAGACTATTGAGTCATTCTGTTCTGTATAAGTATATAACATAGTGTGGAGTGCTTGCATAATGAATGTCATAAGCTGAGGATTTCGCGATTTTACTCGGTTTTGTAGTCTTTAATGTTGAAAATATCAACCCTATCAAAAATAATTTGCGAAATATTCTTCCATTGTTTTTCGTCTATTTATTTAAAATGCATTTTACTACATGTTAATTTACGTTTATCTCAATAATATGCATAGATAGGAAACACTCACACATACATATTGTGGACTCACACACACACACACACACACACACACACACACACACACACACACAC
>JAHXMU010000118.1:714292-756821 GCA_019455685.1 Philornis downsi | reverse complement strand
TGAGGATTGAGTGTGTAATATGGTGGCATATTTACAGCATAAACAATCAATGATAGACTTCGTTCTCCACTTTCCATCTGAGCAGGGCAAAAAATGAAAAAAAAATAGAAAACTTGCAACGTCATGGCAGCTCAATACCAAAAACTGTGACATTCTAGTGAAGGAGATGAAACGAAATAAAAACTAATACCTACCAGCGCTACGACACAACAGTAAACGATTCGAAAAAAAAACTTTGAAATCCCTGAAGTATCAAAAAAGTCACAGCTGTGTTAATAAACTAAACAAAGCAAAGACGCACCAAGAAGACAAAAAATATGGCTCCGAAAGATACACAGTACTTGCACACAATTTACATCACGATTTTTTCTCTGGTGCTTCCGAGAAATTTTCTAAACTTTTTTCTCGTTTCATTTTTTTTTTTTTTTTTGAAAACTCTCAAAAAATCTAAAACGAACGTGTTGTTGGAAAATACATCCACATTGCCTTGGTTGTACATTCTCTCAGCTTTTGTTATATTACGATACTTTACTATATTTTAAACTTTGCTGGAGTAAAGAAAAAGAGATCCTATTTTAATGTTGTCTGCCATTATTGCCTTAAATTATCAAAAAAAAAAAAAGGAACAGCAAAAAAATAAGAAAACAAGAAACCAAGTGGGAGTAGGAGTCCTTCACACGAAAAGTACGTTTTGTGAGGATGCTAAAGTTTATGGCCTGTTCCAACAATTTAAATTATATACTCGTACTTTTTCGGCAAAAAAAAAGACAAGGCTGCCGGAGGAACAAAAAAATTGCTAGTGTCATTTTAGCTTAAAGACACAAAGCGGCAGCAGTAGCAGTCGGCGACAGCAGCATCAGTTAACCTAACTAAGAAAAAAGTTTTAGAGAACACGAAGAAAAAAAAAAACAAGATATTGAGCAGAGAAACAGGCTTAAGCGCCAAAATGAATTTCGCACTTTTTCGCATAATAAATTTCAAGTTTTGTTACGTAAAGTAATACAGAAAATAAAATAAAGCGCACTGAGAAAGCATAAAATAAACGCTTCTCTCACATCCAACAAAAAGTTTATTTTGCATAATACACCACCATGTTAAGGAGCTCAAAAAGGCAAAGCCGAAGAAACTGTATATTAGTTCTACAGCTTCGCCTGTCTTTTGTACAATTTCCTTTTATATTATTCGATTTCCTTGTGGAAAGTTTTTATTTTTTTTGTTTTTTTATTTTCATTTGGTTTATATTTCTGGCATTCACACCACAGGCGTGACAAATGCCATTCGAAAATTTACAATTTCAACTAACACCAAAAGCTCAAATCAAATCCACCGAAGAACAAATAATAGCACACGTACATTGTTGGAAAACTTGAAATTTATTATGCCAGGGATGATCCAATTGGAACGAAGAGGATTCGTGTTTACATTTATACCATACACAAATGCTACTCCTTTTGCTCCTGGTATGGGGAGGAGGGGGTTTAAAAGTAGATAAATAAAATTAAACTTTTCACGCAAATAAAACAAAATACATTCACAGCGTGATGTACGTGATTTAAGGAAGGGAGATTCACTGAAATTTAGATGAAAACAAAGCAATATTTGTAGATTAGGTGCAGGTGAAGATGGTAAATCCAGGAGGCGTTGGTATCGTATTTAAAACATTTGCATACTTTTAGGCGGATAAGTTGGATGCTGACATATTTTATAGCAGGTAGGGAAGAGGAGTTTAAATGCTTACTAGGCACAATAAGCATAAGCAGAAGTCCAATAAATTATAATTAAATCGCAACGTAATCTTTTAATTATAATTGATTATATCTTCTTTTGTCACGGCATTTACTCTTATACTTGTATTACTGGTTTCTTGCATAGCGTGATTTTAAGAACAGTGTTTTTTGAACTTTGTTTATCAATCTCTGCAATTGATTTTGAACTACATATACAGCATATAAAACGGAAATTGGTTCCCAAATATATAAAACTTGACAACAAAACGAGCATTCAGCGAGGAAGAAATTCATCTATTTTTGGTGTAGAGTGGAGAAAGTTTGAATCAACAAATTTATTATAGAATTGTGATAGGACTGGGACGCAGTTTTTCGATGTTTGCTTATAACATCCTTATAATAGTTTTTGTGGCAATGAAATTATGCATCCTCTCCGAAAAAATTTTGCCTTGTAATCTAGTTTTCGATTTGAAGATTAGCCAGAAAATGGTGTCCCTCAATAGGCTTTCGAAAACATATTGTTCTGAATAAGGCAAATAAGAACATTTTCTATAGAAAGACACTATTAAATACCTCGTTAAAATGATAACTCCTTCTGATTTTCTATTAAAAAATCTACGTAACTTTAACAAAATATTTTTTATTAACAAATAGTTGCAGTTGCCATTATAAAAGACCCAAATTTCGCTTTAAATAGGTTCAAATGAGGTTGATCCCAAATAAAAACGTTCAATTTCGAAGCGATTAAACTCAATAAGAATTGCCTATTTCCATTACTTTTTGGAGTGATTAAAGCATTTCTTTGGAAACAACCAATATAAGCAAACTGCGCCTTTCAAAAATATAGAATTATTACGTTTTTGAATAGCCTACAGCTGTTTATACAGAAGTAAATTCTTTACATAAAAATAAGTAGTTATGGATTTGAGTAATTATTTTTTTAAATTCCCTAATACTGGTTTGTCAAATATGTTTGAACAAATGATTCTGTATGTAAAGTTTCATATTTCAAAATGAAGTAAAATTGAAACACGAAGTGATAAAATATAATAACTTAAACTTTGCCACTTATTTTGTTATATAATAATGATTATAATGTGTATACATACCAATATATAGTGTTCAATTATCAATTAATATATTTAACTAACGGAAACAAAAATTTTCTTGGAAATGTTTTTGAAATAAAGTAATAAAAATTTGGTGTGGAAATTTTTCTATATATTTCTAATCATTATGTAAGGTTGACTAAATATAGCCTACTTTAAACGGATTCCCAAAAAAATGAAATAAAATATTTGAATAATTATAATTAATGTCGTTAAACTGATTACCTTAGACCACATTTGTGAAGAATTTATTTCAGTGAAGATGATGTTTGACTTTTGTTGCCTAACTTTAGACATAACTAACATTCTTCAATAATACAGTTCAATATATTGTAACTTTTGCACATCAGTAAATGTGATACTTTTTTTAATTTACCGCCAATAATTCGCAAAACATCAACGAACGTTTCCTTTGACTGAAAATCTATCTGTATTCAATAGATTTCAAAATGAAATAAAATCAAATTAAATTACAATTCTATCACATAGTTTATGGGGTGGATAAAAAGGCGTAACATTACTTTGTATTATTGCCAACATACGTACAAACGTACACGCTCATGCCAATCAAAGGTACTCGTATTATGGCATACAAACAGCAAAAAAAAAAAAAAGAAAAAAAAAAATGAAAGAAACTAGAGAGAAACACTTGAAACTTTTAACAACATATAATCAAATGAAAAAACACCGATGGCAGTCCGTGGTGGTTGGTAACCCAACCAACGCAATTGTATCTTCCTTAGAAGGTGGCAATGGTGGTGGCGGTGTCGGTATCGGTGCTGATGGTGGTGTTTGTTAGTGGCTACGAAGTAAACTAATTTTTGCACGAAAAACTCAGACAATCGAAAACCACTAAATCTGTCAATTAAATTGCCGGCAGGGAGTGCGTTTTCCGCACACTCCACCCCTCTCCTTTCAGAAGTAAGTAACATCATCGCGACGGTTTCATCATCGTCTTCTGTGCAGCGTGTTTTTCGCCTCATCCTTATTGGAAATCAAACCACGCAATGGTTCAAAATGAGAAAATAGAACGTAATAAACTCGTGCTACAAATGTCTATAGCTGAAGGTAAAATAATTGTGATCAACTAGTCTTTTACATGGACGTACAACTGCTTCAAACATGCGGGCAATTATTTCAAAGCCAAGTCCTCAAACTCAACTGCATTGCAGAATGAAACCTTAAGCTATATACGGCCGCCCTCCCCACAAAGCTAACAATTGCCAATGATTACACTAACTAACAATTGCAGAAAGAGCTGGAAGCATCAAAGTGAGGGAAGATGGAGAAAAATTGAGTAATTTACACATACTGCTAAAGCCGAGAGAGGGAAGATGAAGGGTATACATAGATAGTGATGCTAAAGGGTTCTCAAGGCAATGATGTACGCGTCGATTACCTCAGTATGCTGGTTACTGTGAAATACAAAGTGATTGATAATTGTCAAAATTGGCAGTTAACTGTTAACATTATTTGTTGTGTGTAGAGTTGTGACAGAAACCAGCATTCTATAAAAATATAGTGTAACGAAAATTTCGGGTCGAGACCCAAACTTTTGCACACGACGTAAAGAGATAAATAATATTTCATTGTCGGAGTACTGTAATTCTGATCAGCTTCCCCATCAGTAATTTTAATTATTACTTATTAACCAAAAGCTTAAGCAAGTTTTATAACAAAATATGTATGAAGCAAAATTATTAAATTTTTGAAAAGAAAGAGGTCGGAAAAAACTCTATAATACAAATTCTGAGTGATTTGTAGACAAAACAATCATATGCTTATAAATTTCCAACAGGAAGAAATAATGGTCCGGCCATAGTATTATTGGACTATTGCTAGACTCTAGCTGCTGACATTGCTACGTCATAAGTTTGGGAGAAATTGTATTAGATAATATGAAAATAATATGAGATTAGTTGTCCTTAATTGGTACTAACTAATCTAACCTAAACAAATCGTGATTAGTCCGTAAGGAAACAGTGTAGAATGAGTTTTGTTTTAGGAAATATTCTATTAATTATAATATATATATGCATATATAATTCGCCTATTGATTCTGGATATATATATGATATATATACAATGAAATAATACCTGGATATCAATCAATGGTCGATATTACAACGTTTTATTTGATACGGAAACATTTCTTAAATTTATAAATAACAAAGCTTACAAATTACTTTCCTACAAGTCGAAATTTTGGTACTTAAATTAAGTATATGTGAAGCTTTCGTATCTCATAATCTCATCTAGTATTTGATGACTCTTTTCTACATCATTATACGAATCAAACACAATGTTGTATAAACCGGGATATCCATCTTTCGGTTTCAAAAGTAAAGTTAAATAAAACACACATTCGATGAAAGTTTTTTGATTATAATGATTGGACCTTGTCTTTATATACGAAATACAATATTATTTAAATGACCGCCTCTGTATTGGTTGCATTAGAGGAACCTGCTTCCTGAAGTGGTTTTCGACCACTTGTTCGGACAGTTTGGGCGTTATCTCGGCGATAACTTGACGAATGTTGGTTTTCATGTGCTCCAATGTCCGCGTAAACGCAGTCTTTAGCGTAATCACATAAAAAGAGTGTAGTGGCGTCAATTCGCATGTTTTGGTGGCTAATTGACATCGCCAAAACGTGAAATTACGCTTTCTGGAGAATTCTCATGCAATAAAGCCAAATTTGGTCGTGCTTTGTGACTCGTGGCAGCGTCGTGGTGGAACTATATACCGTGCAGTTTACAATCTTCAGTTACAGGACAAAAAAGGCGGTTTTCACACGGCGATAGTGCTCTATATTGAAATTCGTATTATCCGCCACACTTTCACTGACAGAAGCGATATTTTCGGCCTTACATACTTTGCGATGATGCACAGGCCTGACGCCATTTGTAACGCTTCCAGTCTCTTCAAATTTCTTTATAATCTTGCCAATTCCTTAATGCGTAATGCATGAAAAGTGCCCACGTTTGAGTCTCCAATTTTGTAGTAAGTTTTAATTATTTTTATGCGTTCTTTAGTTGTTAAATGATCCATATTCATAAATGGCAAACCTTTCACTAAATAGATAATACTTCAGATGACAGGTATTTAACAACTGACGGCCACTTAAATAAAAACCCTGTATTATCTAAAAACGCAAGTTTTCAAATGGTTTCAATTACTTTGTAAAGGGTTAATATGTCCAATTTCATGTGGCTTATTTAAAATAAATTTTAATGAGGTTTTCGGCATATTTATTGCACAATTACAGTTGGTACTAAGATGCCAAAGATATTTATAGAATGTTCCTACACCTCGCAAAAATTAAATAAACTTTATTTGTTCCCCACCCTCCCACTTGTAAGAACTATTTTTGCAAATATGATTTCACATATACTTTGTAAACTTTTAACACTTTTGTGTGAACTAGTTTCGTTACAGTTAGACCCTTTAGTATTCTATATTGCTCTAGTTAAGGAATTAGTTTCTTCTAGAATTAGTTTCGCCGTTTTCTTTTAGGTTAGTTCAAAATACATGAACTTTGCCAAAGGCTGTACAAAGCATACTAGAAATTAATTTCAATTAAAAAATATGATTATCTTTTAGTGGCAAGTTTGACCCATAACAAGTTTTGACTAAGGTCTAGTATTACAATGTTTCTGCTGACATAAAAGATTTGGGAAGCAAAGAAACTAGTAGTTTTTGAACAAAATATTCAATCCAGCAACGGTAGGTATATCAGATGACCTAATCCAAGTCCTAAATATTACAGTGCTAAAACAGAACAGATGATCTCCAAAGCAAATGGAAATGGAAGTAGGTATATTAGATTTGACGCATCTTACAGCACTTAAAATATCTAAATACTTTGATTCGAAAATCATTGTTTAGTCCTAAGAGTTGTCATTTTCAAGTCCTATCCCGAAGTGTTGTATAGAACGTCTGGAAATTGTTTTGGAAAAGGTTTGCATTCTATTGCTAAAATTGCCTATATAATACATTAATTTTATTAAAACGTTTTGAAATATTTGGGTGATACTAATGCGATATCTTGCATATATCAGGTTGGATCCAAAACAATATTTTAAAAAATGAAAATCTGTTATGATAAATTTCATAAAAGCTATAAATAAGTGTATAAATATATATGTTAAGTGCTAAAAAGCATAATACCAAATTCATTTAAAATAAACAATATAAAGTTAAAGCCATATCTCCGTAGCTGTAATAAGTCAGAATCCCTTCAAGACCATTTACAAAAAGCTGGTGTTAGCATGAAAGTTCTTAACACAGCAAAATTTTGTGTATATTTCGCTTTATATTTACTTGATAATGTTCCACTTACAACATCTAACAGTATAAAATATTCGGAAATATTTCGATTACTCAACTACCAATATTCAATATTTTCTCATCACTAAAGCATAAAGATAATGTAAGGAAACTCCCCTTCTTAGTAATGGAATGATTGGTTTAAAATTAAAGATTTGAAAATGGAAAATTTCAATTTCGTTTCGCAACGTTTAGATAAATGTTCAACTTTGACTAAGAGAATGTATGATATGCATACATGCATACGTACCTTTGCCTCGCACAAGTTTATGTATGTGTACGATATGATTAACTTTTGGTTTGAGCCTTCTTCCTGAAAGCAATCACATTTTAATTGCTTTTATGTGGTTTTTTGTTGTTGTGCAGAACCTCGTAGCAAAGAAAAATCGGCAAAAATCTAAAGGCGTATGTTATCCTTGAATTGCTTAACGCACACACACATACACACAAACACACACACACGCTCTTACTACCATACAAACATTCTCCGATAGTCTTAATCAAAACGGGAACACCACAATTGCATTAAGCCCGAAAAACAGAAGCCCAAAATGTGCAACAACCTACGGCTAAATTTCATTTCATGCAGTAACATAACATCTCCAAGATGTGGAACAACAAGTCACTCTTGCTCTCCCAAACGGAGGCGCATCAACCAGCACTGTTAGGATGTGGACAAAAAGGTAGAATTTGAAGGCATCAGCCAGCAGACAGTGGTAGATATGTGTCGGGGTGTTGTGTATATTTGCGGTTGATAAAACGGGTAGCAAAGCTATAGTGTGTGTTGCTGTTGTGCCCGATAATTATACTAAAACATATGGACATGCAACAGTAATCTGCAGATGGGAGGTTCCCAACCTAACATGACTTTTAAATCAATATTCAATGGCAAACTTCATTTCATTTCGATGGCAGTGTCGTTGTGAAGCTAGAGAGAGGTATTCATTATTGTATGGCATAAAAGGTGTCCAACAAATCGAATGACTTTGCACTCCATACAGCAATTAACCATTAGTTGCAGGGCCTCTGAAACTCTTTCGTTTTTAGCGAAATGATAATATATAAATGCGTTTATTTAAATGGAGGCAGAAACATATAATTATCTCCTTAAATATGAATATTCGGGATATCGTTATTTTATTTAATGTTATTATGGCTTTTTAATAACACCGTTTTATGTTAATTCCCCACTGAAAATAAAAGAATCCATTGTATATTATATTATTTTGTTTTATTTATATTATTATTTTTATGGCTCCTTTGCATTTCAAATTTAGTTAAATTTTTTGCCCCGAATAATACAAGAATTTTTATGTAACTTCCTTTTTATGTCAAGCAAATGAAAAATAGGATTGAACGAACAAACCTGGCAATGGAAGTGGTTAATTAATTTTTTCTTTTAAATTTTTGTAAAGAATGCACAGCTCGAGCCCATTTATAGGCTCTCTTAACATTTTCTAACATTAAAAGGAAAAAGTATGTAAAGAGGTCAAATTATATATTTTGTCGAGTTTTTATACTTTTTAAAATCGTTTATTACGTTTTTAAATTAAAAGGCCTAAAGCCAAAAATTAGAATTATTCCACTAATTTTAATGAACTTTACATCGCATAGACAAATTTTATATGCCCGACAAAAAGAGAACATCCGAGAAAGAGCATAATAACCGTATCTTAGTGTCCAGATTTCAGATGAAATCTGATTTCAGATGAATTTAGTTAATTTAAGTTCGTTTAATTTGAAAACTTAATATAAGTAAGATTCCAAAAAGTTCTAAAACTTCAAAATTATGCGGTTTAACTTTACTTGCTTTGATTTATTAGAGTTAATGCACTAAATGTTTAAAAATTCGTAATGACAGGAGATTGAGGTATTCCCATGCTTACATGGTGGCTTAATGTCAATATTTGTAGGGAAAAATTGTCATTGGAAAATCTTTTACATTTATTTCTATTAAGCAATATAATATTCTAGAGATGTACTTTCTTTTGGCAAAGATTAAGCAACAAATTTTTATCAGAAAATGTCATGTTGTTTTATGTAATTCCATATTCTAAGGACTTCTATTAATCAGATTATCTCTTCTCTGCTTCTCTTTCTCTGCTTCTCTCTAACTAAACACGTTGGTTACTTTAGAGTGAATGGATTATTTTTTGCTTCATTTTACACTATTTCGAAAGATCAAGACGACAATTTCTTTTTTTTATTTTTTGGTTTTTTTGTCATTTTATATATTTTTCATATCAAAAATTGGAGAACGATTATTATTAATATGAATTTAAGTGTATGTCTAACTTGTAGGTCTAGCTTGTATGTCTAACAAGAAATTATTACAGTTTTCCATGAGAGATTCAATGAGCCTTAATGTTCTACAGGTCCTGCATTGTTTATGACGGCTCTGAGGTACAACTGATGTGAAGGTTTTACATGAGTCTCGCTGTGAAAGCCTTACCCATGGTGTGCCACCACACAGGTGCTGTTTTCTAATCATATGCTTTTCTTTCTTGGTTACGTGTTCTTTCTTTCTTCTAGCGACAGCAAGCGCCCCTTTGGGGTACTCACACTAATCCCAAAGGATTAGTTAGACTACCAGAGCTTGGAAGTAGGTCCCTTGGAAAAGCTTCCTCAGGTCCCACTTCCGCACTCAGCCAAAGTACCTTTGTAGTCACTTGGTATGAAGTGAACTACCTCCCGGATAGGAGTTGAGGTATCTAGGAAGACCTCGGATAGATATGAACAGTGTTTTCCAAGCTAATGCCTTCCTTCAGCAACGCGACCTGAAGCAACGCAAAAGCACTGAAAACACTTGTTCGGGCAACCACAGCGAGCACGATGCTCCCGCCAGGGGTCCAACACCATTGACCAGGAAGAAATAATGTTCCTTGGGCACCTGGTCACCCGTGCTGCCAGAAGAGAAGAACCCTCTGATCTGGGTTTAGCAGACAAGCTACTCCAGTTTTGCTTTATCATACCTCGCATGGAACTGGTAATCCATAATACGGCATAGATTTTCAATGTCCGAGGAGAGAATATCAACACAGCAAAGCAAAGTACACCATGCTCCTGTCATAGTTCATTAACCAGATGTCTCTGGTCATACAACTATATTTACGGAAAAGATAAATCTTCTTATACCTCCCGACGGCTTCTCTATGTCCGCACCTGTTGCCAGGATGTGTCTTGTTTAACTATGACTCTCCCCTTTACTTGGTTTTCGAAAAACGAGTTCCAAGATCAGTTTGATATCATATTATAGGTGAATCCCAAGACATAATCCACCTTTTCCAAGGTCGGCTTGCACAAGGCCACACTACTTTGTTTTTGTACGCAAGCATCATACCCTTTGCCTGCTTAATTACAGGATCAGGTAGAGAGGCCTGCGTTTTACGGGGTAAGCGGTACAAAGCATCCTAGGAAACACCCGCCTACCCACGACTCTGAGATACAGATGTTTTCGAAAGTTTTAGACTTATTTGGTTCCTTTTTCGCTTTACATGCAGTGATTTATTAGAATTCAAAACAATTTTATCGGCGATTATATTGGTCATTATTATATGTGAGTTTAAAAAACTTGCTTTTATTTCAATAACAAATCAGTTCAACTATAAATAATTCGTAAGAATTCGAAAAATTGGTTCATTCGTAAAAGCTTTGCAATAAGAGGTGCAAAATAACCGTTTAGAACTGGAGAATTTTCAAGTTTTTATTGGGAAAATGTGTATTTGTACGAATTTGAAGGAAGCAAAAAATGTACATTTTATTGTTCAACTTTTCTACATAAAAAATCTATTATTTTGTGTATAAAGAAATAAATAATTGACCATATTCCACAGAATATTCTCCATAGTTTTACTGAATAACTGTGACTAATTCTTATTGTATTTCGTTACGCATTCAAAGTCATCTCCTTGTATTTGCTTGCAAAATATTGCAGAATATTGTTATTTGCAAGTTTCTGTGGAGAAAGTGTATGGACAAATCTTAAAACCTGTTATATTTTCTATTTCTTATCTACAACCGCTTCTCAAATAAAACTCTTTTTGGGCATTCTGGGATGTCCGAATTACTACCAAATAAAATAGCTATTCTTGTTCGAAACACTGCACTATCAAGATTTCTTTAAATGGCTTCCTGACAACTTTATCATATCATATAACGGAA
Source organism: Philornis downsi (assembly GCA_019455685.1). Taxonomy (NCBI): domain Eukaryota; kingdom Metazoa; phylum Arthropoda; class Insecta; order Diptera; family Muscidae; genus Philornis; species Philornis downsi. The sequence goes on along the minus strand of JAHXMU010000118.1, from coordinate 745,495 downwards.
AGCTCGGAAAACATTAAATGCAACCCTAAATGCATGGCAGAAGTTACAACAAGAAAATAAATATACAAAGTGGCACTAAAATGTATTAGAAATTGACTATGAACCACGCTAACACCAGAAAAGTATATGGAAAATGTGACAAATCTCTAACATATGCGCAAAACCAAACTATCCTTGATGTTATCTTAAAAGGAGAAATCACTACATACAATTTTTGGATAAATTATTTTCCATAGCTGCTTTTGCAATGTTTTGCAATTCCATTGTTTCTTAATTCTTTGTACATGTTTATATTTTCTCTGTTATTGTTTGCTATTTAATGATGTTTGAAATCGAAAAGTTATTAGTTAAATTGTACTCACAAAAAGTACATACAGCACAGTACTACACATCCAGTGACAGCCTGAATGAATCTCCCCTATAAAAGTCATGTAGAAAGAAACTTTTTCAGAACTTCACAAAATAAATGGTCAATTTTTATAACTGATAATTTAGACATTTCCCAGTTGCCTCTGTTGCTGTCGCCGTCATTGTCATCGTTGTCGTTGTCGAGATAATCTTTAACATCATGACTTGATGGTACCACTAGCCATGTAAGAAGGGGTCAGTCATTCCGAATCACACAGACGCCATCATTATCGAAACGTAATGACGCAGCGCTACGCTTCAGTAAACTTTATTTTCTGTTTGAAAATTTGAAATTCAAACAAATAGAGACATTGATTATCATAATGATGAGGTCGGCGATGCAGAGGCGTTTCTTGTTCCTACTTTTTGTTTTCGGCCGTTTCGATATCTCTACCAAACCCCCAACGAGAATTCAAGAAAAGATCGCGTGCTGTGCAGATATTAAATGCGAATACGTAAGTAACACAATACTATAATAAAATACAAATTTGTATAGATTCAAACTGGACGGTGTATGTATTTATACTGGTGCTGATGATGATGATGATGATAATATTATTTGCTTATTTCTGTAGTGGGTTATAAATTGAGACATTGGGACACAAAAGTGTTTATGGGGCGGTATCTGCCAAAAATGAAAGCAGGTCAAAAGATTTATTCTGCCGCATTGGGTGAGGGCTAATTCCACTTTATGTGTGATTAGCTATTTGAAGGAGTTGATGATGAATATCATAACGGTGATGATGATAAATGTTATAGCGATGATGTCATTTCATTAATTTGTGTTTATTTGCCCACATTTAGCAATGGCTCTTAACTTGAGGCTTCATTCTGATGATGTATGTGTTTCAAGTTTTTATGTATACAGAATATTTATTTTATGATTGCGGCTGCTATCGCTGGCTGTGTTTGGAATGAGCTTTTAAAGTCAACGCTTAATAAACAAAAATCATTATTTTAACTTATGAACCATTGTGGCCAATCATTATGCTACCGTTCCTTTTTTTAGTAATGCTATAAATATTCACAGTTTTCTTGTTGTTGGTGATTCGAAAAGCAGACGCGTGGTCCTTATGGAAAAAATTGCATGGAGACGACAAATAAAGCAACAACTTTGATTGCTACGATGCACCCTACTTTGGCGTGATAGGCGTGAGTGATAATTGAATGCTTGACATCTCAAAACTTCTTTTGTTATGTCAAATTTAAAAGATGGAATGTACTGGAGTTAGTATGCAATAAAATTCTAATAATTACTGGTTCTATAAATAATAAGGCTATGCTAACAACAATTATTTTTGCTTTGCCTAAAAAAATTGCTTTATATCAATTATAAGACATAAAAGCTATGGTGCAGCTTGCATTTGTCTGATTTCAAATATTTAGCTATTCCTTAACAGAACCGCGAGTTACAGCTACGAACACGTGATGAACACAATCTAACCATCGTTGACTGCAGCAAATTTCAGATTGAATAGAAAGTGAAAAATCTATAGAATTAATTGGTCTTTTTTGGGTAGTATTTTATCTATTCAGCGCTTTAGATAAATTGCTCCAAAGTCTAATATATTACTGTAAAACTATATATACCTATATATTTCAAAACTTCCATTCGGACACCTCTCAATAATACCAAAAGCAAAATTGTTTCAGCAAACTTATTATGGTTAATATCATTTAATTATGTCAGATTATCAGATTATCACTACAAAGTATGCAATGGTTTTACTAAATATTAAATCAAATTAATATTAAAATAATATTAGTGAATTAATAAGTAAATTGATCATTAATATTAAAATATGTTTGCCTAAAAGTATCCTATACTATTTGGTAAATTATTCAGCTGTAAGGTATGCCCAAAATAATAGAAAATAATATATTTATAAAACCTAATAATATGCAATTATGAAATATAATTAAATGTTTCACAGAATATTTAGAATTACAACAACTAATTCATCTAATTCATCTTTACATTCTTATACTACCATTTGCATATAGAAATTGATAAAAAGTGCTTAAGCTGAAGTGATGTGATTACTTTTAGTGTTGAAATTCATTCAACATCCACAAATCATGGGGTGTGGACAACCATTCCCTGAAAGCGAAGACTGAAGCGATGCATTAATAAACCAATTCCATTATTATTCTGTATGTAGTTTGTCAAATTTGCTTTATATACAATATTCCGAAAATGATGTATAATTTCATTCCTTTGGTTGACGTTATAATCAGTAATGACTTCAACTTCTTTCTTATTTATAAATTCTTTCATTGCAAGTGCACTTTTATCCGTCATCATTGATGCACGTAGGGCACTCAATTGCATTCATTTAATATCGCTTCTGCGACTTCTACACTTAAATGCATACAACGAGGAGAATTGCAAAAATTATCATGTGATTGTTTAGGGCCTTTATTGCAGACCGTTGTTTCTGTTATTGTTGTTGTTGTCGTATTTTTTCGTTAAACCCAGCGAGAAGCCATGTTGCTGTTTATGCAACAACCAGTTTATCTGCCTACTTCTTGCCAACGCTTTTGTCATCATCATGTTGTTTGTGTAGCCTTGCTTCAGACGCAGCATCCTACTACTTCCATGCCAGGCATATCTGCCTTTTAGGCTTCTATTTTTTTATAGAGTCTGCGCCAATTCAAGATTAAATGTTGCATGCTACACACACACGCTAGCAACACTGCAGCCAGCCAACCTACCACCGCAGCCAAATTCTGCCTAAACAACCTACCTGTTACCTGCTGTTGCAAAATGCGTTTTTTCATCAATAACATTATTCCTTATTTGCAGCTACGACAAGTTTGTGTGTGCGTTTATAAACAAGAACCTTTATCTCATATGCCCCATAATGAATTATTCTGATGACTTTTTTTCGCCGGTCTTCACCACAACCAGCCTGCCAGCCAGCCAGCCAGCCAGCCAGACATGACTCTAGACTATATGCTACATATATGTATAAGCGCTTATATTCCTTTAAACATACTGAAGAATTTATGATCACCGCTTTATGATAATGCACATGATCACATTGTGACGACGATCACCGTCAGCGTCATCATCACAGCGGAAAAAAGAGGAGAAAAAGAAAATAAAACATTCATATATGCCGGTCTACTATTTCTTCTGTTGATTTCCTTCTGCGCCTTGATGATCGCATTTTCGTTGATCCGACTGTCCTCAAACTATAAAGTATTGTCCGAAACACTTTGTTGGCGAATACGTTTTAAGGGCTGATTCCCTGCCAAATTTTTAATATGAAACAGCTTAAAGACATAATAATGGTTTTTACCCATGCTGGCCAAAAAAAAAAAGTGACTTTAAGCTCAAGAAAACCAACTATGTGTTGTGGGGTTATTGATCATGTTTATCGACCAAAAAGTTCACTGACTTAATGGTCGTAATGGCTCTCCAAAAACAATGCATACTAACCCACAATTGCATAATTAAAATAAACTGTTTAGCAATTCAAAGTGTAAGAAAAAATACATCAGACGACTGGCACCAACAACACATAACTATGTAACCTGACAACGTTAATTCAATTAATTATTTTGCAACATGTACAACAGTTTTAATTAATACAACATAATTTTTATATTTATTTTAGTAAACTCAAATAGAGTTTCCACTACATACCCCAAACCACAGCTGTCTTTTTCTTAAACGTCTGTACACCTTAGAGTTCATGGAGTTTTTCTATTGCCCGCTGGTCATTGACCATTCCCAGTAATGGTTCTTTACAATAATAGTTTCCTTTTTTAAACACAAAAAAAACCTGTTGCTAGAGATCCTATTAACTGGAAAATGTCGTTGACATGACTAGAAAACCAATATTCAACTCCAATTTAAACTGTATCTCTCGTTCTCTTTAGCTCTCTGTTCTCTTTGTCCATCTTTGCTAATGGTGATGATGATGTTGAAACGGACTGCAGACGACCATTTCCAAAACTGCAGCCAGAGTACTATGAATGCGATCGTACGAATATTGTCTGGTGGTGATCTCCTGTGTTTAGAAAGTTCTTTAATTTCGTTGTTGCGTCATGGCATGTTATTGCCAAGAAACACTGATTGTTTATCCTGGCATTCAGAACGAGTGGCAGAGGTGTCCAATATAAAGCAAATTTCCATGTGCTTTTTGAAATAAATTCAGGAAAATGTCCACTATCTAACATAACTAGTTTGACAAATATCATGCGGCATCTCTAAAGGAATTCACTGGGTAAAAATATAATTCAAATACGAGAGAATTTATAGAAGGGGAAAGACATTACCTGTAGATACCGTAAATTCATTTAGTTGTTTCAAATAATAGTGTTTTATGTTCTTATATAACACAAAATAAATAAAAAAGGAAGAAGTTAAAGTAATAATTACATAAAAATACCGGAATACGGCAGATATACTTCATTTCTCTAAGTATACCAAATTTGGAGTACGAATTTATATCCCTTTTTAAACGCAGTGAATGATAACTCACATTTTGGTTAGTCATTTAACGATTTTATTCTCCACAATTGGTATAAAGCATTAACTGTATGTAGAGGTGGATCTCCTCATATTAAATCTTGTCATGATGTAGTAATTTATCATATTTATCTGCGATATCGTAGCATGGATTTCATAGAGAATTTTAAGACTTATGCCTGAAACATTAGTTAACGTAAAAATTCCATCAAATACATCCTATATCTTTGTGTAGGCGTTTTGAAATATTGACATTTTATTCGGTCTTCATGAAGACAGGGACCTTATGATTGGCTGCTCTTTCACAAAAGATGTTGGAGCTGGCTCACTGTATTTCTCCAGTGTTCTTTTTTTTGCTTCTTGTTTGAGCATACCAAAAAAGGCCCTAAGGCAATGCATTGTAATTTTTGTTTTTATTCTCATGTCGCAATTTTAATTTTCTTCCTTCGGTTTTGTGACCATCTTGTTGTGGAATTTTCTTGTTTCTTTTCATGCATCTCAAATGATCATGTAAGGAATTATTCATGAAGTGAATAAAATATACAAAATAATTGTAAGAGAATGGTTACGACCAAATTGATGGACGTTGTACAAATTTCGAATATATTTTATTTTCAGTTGTTAATCAAATGTCAGTCCATATGCGAAGCAACGGAGGACATATGGGGTAAAGTTAGAATACATTTTAGGGAAAAGCCAAAGCAGATAATATAACTTTTTGGATAATCGATCAAATATAGCAACGCCTCTCTTGATGAATAAAAATCCGGCGACAATTTCCGTAAATTTGGAGTTATTTTACATTCATCAAACAACACTGCAAAATACGAATATAGTAATGCATCTTAATTTGATTTTGTATATTTTTCAGTAATATAAATAATATTAAATAAAAATTATAAATATATAAATATAACATATATATAATAAATAAAAATATAAATGATATTGCATATTAAATTATTTAATTTGGCTTAAAGCATACAATTCATTAAATAACTACTCAAAAACACAAAAAACAACTGCATTTTGTATTACCCGCAATATACCAGACAACACTTTGGGGTATCCAAGATGTTATACAACCTTATTAACTCTGCCATCTCTTCAGTTGCCGAATAAAACTTTTATCCTTTTACTAACGATTTCCGTGAAGAGGGCTCTCTAATGTGAGCTATGTTAATGAAATAATGCGATAAAGCGACGAATATTTCAGTTATCGAAGGAAAAAAAAGTTTGTTGCAACGGCAAAACTGATTCATATTCCAGAATTTTGAATTACCTAATACATTCCGAACCTACCAGGAGTGTGGAATTTCTATTCATCAAATAGCCAGAAAAACTAATAGAAGTCGCCAAGTTATATCTACATATTTACGTAATACCGAAGGCTATGGAAATAATATGAAAGGTCGAACAGCAAGTGCTATTACAGCCGCTGACAAGAGGGCTATTCTGAGATATGCCTCAAATTCACACGACTCTAGTGCCAAAATCAAGGAAAAAGCTGGCGTAAGTGCAAGCGTATCAACGGTAAAAAGAGTTATTTTCAAAGCAGCAAACTTGCAACGCTTGGGACTTAAAAAGAAACCACCGCTAGACAATCTCCGTAAGGAACGTCGCCTTAATTTTCGTCGTACGACTACGACGTGGAGTAGAGAGTGGAATAGAATTATATTTTCCGACAAAAAAAAGTTAACTAAGAGGGTCCTGATTGATATAATTACTACTTCCACGATCTCCGAAAAGAGGAATACCTACTCTATCGATTACACAGTCGGGAAGGTGGAGTTATGGTATGGGGTGCGATCTCTTATTATGGCACAATAGAGCTCCAGTTTCCCTTTGCAAAAATGAATGCGACTTCACACAAGGCCGTGCTGGAAAAAGCTTTTCCTGAAGTTGAAAATGTTTTCGGAGACTCGCCAATCCACACTGCAAGAGTCGTCAAATCATGGATAGAAAGCCAAAATGTTATGAGCTGACCGCCTTACCCTCCAGACTTCAACATTATTGAAAACGTCTGGGGATGGCAAGTACGCAAGGTGTACGAATCAGGCAAGTAATATTCAATCAAAAGTGAACTCATTAATGGAATTAACCAGGCCTGGTCATGTATTTCGCATATACATACTATAATAATCAAAGAACTGTATGATTCTTTACCGAACAGAATATATGAATATATTCTCAACCAGGGCGGAAGCACGCAGTACTAAATTTTACTTAAAATACTTATTTGTAAATTAGATGTAAGCAAACAATAATACGTATAATTTAGAATTAATGTTTTCGTGTATAATCTAATTTTTGTAATTAATTGTAATGTTATTGTTTGCTAGTAGAAGATACGAGGTTAACGCATTCTCATTGTGAAATTGTTTTACCAAAATGGTGAAAGTTTTCGCAAATTGCGATCAATTTGGAGTCACAATAATGCTCCAAAAGAGTCAATTGTAAAGAGATTAATGGATAAATTTGCCAAAACTGGGTCGTTAGTGATTTAAAGACAACAACGCGCCTTTGACCAGGTCGATCGACCGAAAATGTAGCAGCTGTACGTGATGATGTCGCTCAAACTCCATCCACCTCAATTCGACACCGAGCTCAGCAAATTGGTGTCTCCAAATCCACTATGCAGCGAATTTTGACGAAAGATTTGCATCTTCATGCATACAAAGTTCAATTGACTCAGGAACTGAAGCCAGCTGACCATGGACAGCGAAAGGCTTTCATTAATTGGGTATTGGAGAGCCAACATGAAAATGCTGATTTTGCCGATAAAATCATCTTCAGTGACGAGGCCCATTTCCATCTTGATGGCTTCGTCAATAGGCAGAATTGTCGCATTTGGGGTGAGGAAAATCCTCGAGTGATTCACGAGAAGCAAATGCATCCTCAACGTGTCACTGTGTGGTGTGGATTTTGAGCTGGAGGAATTTTTGGACCTTTTTTTTATGAGGTATGTCAAGCGCAAACAGTCGATGGTGTTCGGAAATGATAACCAGTTTTTTGATGCCTAGAATTGGAGAAATGAATGTGGAGGGCATGTGGTTTCAACAAGACGGCGCCACATGTCATACAGCCAGAGAAACAATTCAATTGCTGCGTCAGTTATGTAAATCTTGCGTTTTTGTTGGGACACCCTTTATGTGTATTTTTTTAATATATGTATTATATATATTTATATTTTTTAATATATCAAATCATACCTAAAAATATGCAGTAGAATTAATAAAATGGCGCCTTACACGTACATAACATTAAATTTATGTGAATAATTAATTTTCTTGACAAAAATTAATCAATGTGACGGGCGATTTTTCGAATGAATTTACAAAAAATGAAATTAATATGTTATTCAATCTTTATCAAACTCCTCCATTAAAGTTATCAATTAAAGTTTCGGCATTAGAGCGCAAACAATAACTGTTTTGCAACTGTCAAAATTGACTTTAAAGCAATGAATAAATGTTTTAAAGTTATGTAATAGTCATGTAATAGCTAAGAATTGTTAATTTTCTCGGCAATCTCAAAACTTTCGATCTTTTTGTATACTACAATAAATTATTTTGTTTGTATGAAGGTGGAAAATTATTTGGTACGCAAGGCAAGACCTTAAAATTCAAAAATGTGATGAATTCATTGACAGTTAAGTAATGGATAACAATATTCATTAATATGTTTGGCACTAAAATTAGAATTGTCTAACATAGTCATTTAATAATATGTTATAGAGATAATAAATATATTATATACATATAAGTATAACAATAGTTTATAAAAATTGGAGTTAATTAAAATACTTTTTAATCAATCAAATTTTTTAAATACGGTTAATACGTGCCAAGGTGTTCAGTAGCAGTTAACAATGCTTAAATATAATTTTTGAAAAAGATATAAGTTAAATGAGATAACCGATTAATTTAAAAAAAAAGTTCAATCGTATCATAAATGATTCATTTGAACTTTACAATTAAAGCAATGCACTTTTAGTGTCGCTCCTTATTTTCAATATATTTCATTCAATTTTCACATTTAAAATTTCTTATGGATTGTCCAAATTTATGCAATTATATTTCATTTGCTTTAACGGATCATAAACAAATGACGCAATTGCTACGGAATCATCCCTTTAAACTACATAAACAAAAGTTTTCGACTTTTAAATTCCTACTAAAATAAAAGCAAATTTCAATTGAAATGATGGCAGCCTTCTAATTATCCCCTAAACACAATATCTAGAGTGACCTTTTTATGATTTTACTATTATTATTATGACCATAATGAATCTTATAGCTTCGGCAATTAAAGTTATTTATGGTCCCTAAAACAAAGAATGCAAACAAATTCATCTAAATTTTTCAACTTGAAATTGCGATATTTGTATATCTTTCGGCCATAATGAAATCTAAAAACTAAGTACAACTTTACAGAACACAACTAATGCCCTTTTATCTGTTGGAAAACATTCATGAAGAGAAATGACAAATAAAACTCATAAAATATAATTACTTAAATACTATACATACACATACTATACATATACTTTCGTATTACATATTTTTTTCTGTTTTACAGGACGAGGTCTGTGGTTTAGCGGAGAATGAACTAATGGAGACATCTTCAAATTTCTTGGATGCTGGGATGCCTTCGTTCGTTCCCTGGATAAGAACTACAACAATTATGTTTCGCGCATGAGTTAATACCGCACTTATAATTAACTTAAGATTTATTGCTTCAATGGTCATTGTTTCTTCCTCCCAAAAACTGAAGAATTGTGCCAAACGGGGCCAGCCATTCATGTGGCTGGAAAAGGCGCGTACTTTATGTTTAGTTTTATGATAAACACCCTGTACGACGTTGTGTTTGTTTAGGCCCTTAGATGTAAAGTTGCAAACAATGGATTTTCAAACAAAATACAGCTAATTTATCAGTTAAGGTATATGGCAAATGTGGGTGTGTGGGTGCGTGAATTACGGCCGTGTTCGTTAGGGGGGCGGATCTGCTTACGGCAAACACCTAACGTTTCCAAAAGTGTAGCAGAGATATTAAATGTTACTCAGGGGATACATTACGATGAAATATTTCTTAAAAAGTGTCTGCCTCGAAGAGGAATGTGCGTGCAACATCTTTTGCTGTTACTTTGGCGGAAAACGGAAAAACTTTCTCTTTGTACAAAATTTTCCGTTGCGGATCTTTTTTTTTTGAAAATTTTCTTAAAAAAGGCAACGCAACACAAAGAGAGAAGTTTGTAAATTCGTTACACCAACCTTTAGTCGAACGTAAACGAATGAAGAACAACAGAAAAAAAAGACGAAGAACCACCACCATCTTTGCACCCTCTACGGCAGAAGGCGCAAGCGATATCACTCAGGGCCACCGTTCGAAAGTTAGGGTGTTCCTTCCTCCGGTTCCAAATCGAAATGCTCGAGCATTCTGTTTGTTGTAAATACGGCAGCATCTCTCTTCGTCTTGTATGTTTTTGGAAGAATTATTACAAGCCAAATAAGCAATATATCTCGAGGGATGAATGTGCTTTGGTGCGTGTTTTATTTTATTTCGTTGAATTACAATTTGGTATTTCGTTCGGATGGTGTAAAATGTTACCCGGGCTGCCGATGCCACCATAGCTCCTGTTTCGTTATAGTAAGTTCATGCTACATTATTAGGGGGCGACTGTCTTTATGCCGTAAGCTCATATTTTACCAAGGCGAGTTCTCTGTTCATGTATACATATAAACAAGTATTTGTAAGGAAGCCTCCCATGTTTCATGGCATCTACTACACACACATGTACACCCACAAAATACGGAAAATGTCGAATGTTAAATTACGAAAAAAAAACATGGCCGTACAGAAATATAAAATACAGCAGCCACATCCACATCTTTAGGCAATAAATCAAGGCCGAAAAGCCAAAAGGTTTAGAAGCAAATAATGCGTAAGCTTTGTATTGCATATTTATGTATTTGTTTAGAAACTTAGTAACAGAAAACGGTACCGGTAATAAATATAATTAGTACAGGTGGAAAGTAATAAATTTGTGGTCCTCTGACACAACTTTGAACAAGGGTTAAATCACAGTAACACATTTTTAGGCAACGATATTGAGCGACATAATTAAAAAGGAATAATTGAAGGCCTTAATGTAGGCTTTAACCAGCATAGAGTTATGTATTTTGAAGCGAATGTAGTCAAATCTTGGCAATCAAGCGTATGCTCCAGATAGCGAATAATATAATAGTGAAATGCAGTATTGTATTATATGTTTGATTATTTTTATGTTGTGTGCTTTTAATGCGATCCTGCTTCTAATCTTAAAACGTTTTTCAGTTGCTTTCTAAATCTTCTTACAAGTTCAGGTTTCGCCTACAGTCTGACTCTGAAATTTGTTTTATGAGATATTTATCTAAATTTGAGAAATGTCTAAGATTTTTGTGCATAATCTTAATCTGCTTCTAATCTTAAAATGTTCTTCAGTTGCTTTCTAAACGTTCTTAGAAGTTCAGGTTTCGCCTACTGTCTGTCTCTGAAATTTGTTTTATGAGAAATTTATCTAAATTTGAGAAATGTCTAAAATTTTTGAGCATAAATTATCTGTTAATTTAAGAATATGTTTCTTCATTACATATTGTTAACCGTATATATTTTGTACACATAAAATATTTGTCAATATGACACAGAATGATCAGCATCTTTTTTGTAATTCTTATAGTAATAGAACATATTTGTATCCTCATCTAAACGGATATATTTAATAAATAGCATTCAGTTCTTCGATCTTCTAAGTCCAACAAAATAGTCGGTTTTACCTGTTGGCATATGTCAGTGAAGAGGAGAGTACGAGCGCAATCTATTGTGGAGATTTTAACTTCAGAAGATTTTCTTTCAAACGTAAAGAAATAATGCAAATACTATAAAGCAAAAGGACATGATATTCAGCACTTATTGCTCATAACTTAAAACTACCTTCTTTTGTTGTTCTTGACATTTTGAAGCATTTTTGAGGCCTTTTTTTCTGGGGGAGAGCTTCTCTCACAAATTTCATTCCGTGTAATTTGGAAAGGAAGAGACAGTGTGTTCTAGCTGCAATAGAAGCCCTGGCCCTCCGCCATTGAAATCATGCACACAGTGATTTTTCCTAAACACTAGACGAAGGGGGCAATTGGAAGGGAAAAGCATGCTGCTTCCAATATATTCCCTAAAAATTGTCGAATTTAACAAAAGTATTTTTTTACCTATAATACAGAGTTCTAATAGAGTAAATGATTTCGAATTATGAGCTTATTTTACTTATTTTCCTTGTAGTTTTTACAACCAAAAATCCCATTGAAGGGTCCAGCTTTTCAATAAGGAAATGTGTAGAGGATCGAAGCGGTTGAAACTCATTATATGTAATATGTTTTATTCAAACCGCCATATATTATATTTAAATTTTGTTCTGAAATTTTCAGAACAGAAAACCTTGTTACGACAGATAGCGCTTTATAACAGCCCTCTCGTTTGGTGAAACACTAATAGAAATTTATAAAATGATTTCTTAATCGCGAAAAAATGCGTCGTAAAAAATAAATACTCCATTTATTTTCTAAAATTTATGAAAAATATCTCAATAGTCTGTTAAATCTATTTAAGCTTGGTTGTAAGTCTATTTGCTCAAAAAATTGAGAGCTACTTCAATTTACTTGCCACAAAATATATCAGCACTTTCCTATTTTGCGCTTTAATATAGTTTGAATATTTCCCTCTGTCCAATAACAAATAGAAATTTATAAAATGATTTCTTAATCGAGAAAAAATTTGTCTTAAAAAAATTAATATTCCATTTATTTTCTAAAATTTAGGAAAAATATCTCAATAGTCTGTAAATTCTATTTATGCTTGGTAGTAAGTCTATTTGCACAAAAACCAGTGAGTTACTTCAATTTATTTGCTACAAAATATATCAGCACTTTGCTATTTTGTGCTTTAATATTTTTCAAAACATTTCCCTTTACCAAAAAACAAAATTAGGTAGCATTTTCTACGAAGCAATTGAAACATATGAAAAATTAAAAATAAAAAAGGTTGAAATGTTACTGAGAGCGCCATCAAATAACGGGGCGAATAATTAAGAATTACTTTAACAAAGTTTTTCCACAATAATTCTACACAATAGCTCTATCCACAATTGAAAGAACAGAAAATTTTCAACAGACAGCATGCGATTGAAGGAAAACTTGATTATTCTCTTTATCTCTATTCTAACTGCACTTCCTGCTGTCATTTTTTCTGGTCTGTTCACTTTTCCAGTTTCTTCCCAAGCGATTTATTTAAGGAATGTAGCCTTAATAATTTCACTCGACAAATTTATTAGATTGAAAAATAGCAACATAAGTAGGCTAAAATTTTCTCATCTCTATTAAAATTTACTAAGTTGTACGTACGCGAAACCTTTTTCCTATTAAAATTGGTGAAAGTTGTGCTTTTCGCCGAGAATATTGGAACATAAAAAATAATTTCAATAAATTGTGACATAATTCCATATGATCTCTTAAACTTTGTGACAGCCTTTACATCAAGCTGAATATTTTACTGCCTTAAAATTTTTCAATTATTATTTTTATAAAAAATTAAAAACGTTTCTCCCCATTTCTATCCTTTCATAAAACTTTGTTTGACGGGAAAGTGCACTAAAACGTATTGCATTTACTACCATTACTACCATTTTAGAACATGATATACATAATACATATAAATATATATATTATTTTATTTATATATATATTATATACAAATATATTATATTATATACGTCAACTTGTTACTTTTAACGTCGGATATGATAGATAACATATATTGATGATTTGTCTGAGTGATGGGAGGACGGACACTTTACAACGTATGGAATTTTCTACCATTTTGGACTATGAAAGTTTTTTTTTTATTGCCAATCTGGAGTTTTCATTCTTAATGTCAAGTATGATTTTAATGGATTATTCACTTTTCAAATAATGGGTATTTATGACGTGCCTGCCTCCAACACTTCATTCTATTTTAATATGTAACCTACGAAACAATTCAAAATGCTCAAAATTTTTGATCTATCCATAATATGAAGAAAACATTAAAGTATCATAATTTCTAATAATTTACCTTTTTATTACACTTTTCGCTCATGATCGTTAACTACCAAAGAAAAGGTATCCAATTAGAAACAGAAAAATTGGAAGTCTAAGATGTATGAGATTTAACTAACAACAAAAACTTATGGTACAATATGAGCTACCTCCACCCTTAAAATAGGAAAAAAAATTTACATATAACACTTCATACTCTATAAGAGTATTTTATATAGAGCGTAGGTGTTATAGATGAGCTTTATCATACAAACACATTCACACTTAAATATTTAGGTAGGGTAGTTATGAAATCTAATATGTAGGTTTTAATAGGAAACCTAAACTACCAGTCTATGATGGTGGATGCCCTCTATGCCGATGGAGATGCTGCCACAGAAGTCACCGAAAAGAATATACCTATACATACTTACTATGTATGCATATATTTTATCAACATCTAAGAAAGTAGCAATACTCGTACTGTAGGAGTATGAGTAGCTGTGTAGCAAACGCAAAAGGCATCAATAGTTAGACTGTAGTAGCACAAGCTAACAATGAAGCGTGTAATTACAATCTTTTGTGCAGAAAGTTTGTAACTCACTACTCTTAACCCCAACTATAACAAGACAGTGTTTCTTTTCCATGGCATGCTAAGAAATACAGCATCATGGCATTTCTATAGACTCCATGGAGAAGAGTACCCGAGAAGTGGATGGAAACTAAAGTGAAACATGTTGCCATTTGTCTAAGCGCCAAAGGAAAGTAAAGCAGGACTGAAAAACGGTGACGCTCTTCTCCCTGCATTCCATAAAACACCGAATAAAACACCCAGATACAAGTATTCTATAGACATAGTACATACATATTTTATATGAAACCTACAATACATTTTCATATAAATTATAAACGTTGTGTGTGCGTGTGTATGTGTGCGTGAGAAAAGAAGGAAAGAGATGAGGTTTATTAACGATACTGCTACATGTGTTCGGGTAACATCAACAATTACACGTTCTATTCAACACATACTAAGCGTAACACCCACCCAACTCTTTTCAAAAATGAAAAGGGTTAACACACGCGCTCGCTCTTACCAAACTTGAGTTTATTTGAGATTTTGTTAAAGGGTGTTAGGTTAACACGATTCCCTCCAACACACAAACGCGTTGCAGTGCATAATTACTTTACAAGTTCATTATAAACATACATAAATCTATAATATAAAGAAAAGCAATACATATACAACACTCCTCGACAAAGGCGATATCTCTCTCGTTAGGTTTTACCTTCATTAAGGTATTGTGTTGTGCTAATGTTTATGTTTGCTACATCTTCTACTCCTTCCTTCCTGCAGTTTTTCTTTTGGCCAACAAAATAAAGAAAATTTTGTGGAGAAGTGAAGAAGAAAATAAAAAATACACTGCGGAAGCTTGGTTATAAACTTTAACACTTTCTTTTGTACTGTTTCTATTCAATACTTATGTATCCGTTTAAGCAAAGGAATTTTTTGACTTGTAGAAGGATATGGTCTATGATTTAAGCAGGAGCGAATGTTATAAACATTAAAAAAAATATATATAAGATTTAAAATAATGAGAGCTATTGTTTGGAAAAATTAGAGATTGGATGAAAAAGTTGTTTGATCATTTTGCATTATTTTATAAATTAAACCTTAAGCGAAGTTGGTGCATGATAGTTTTTGAAAATTCCATCATAGGCTTGTTCCCAGATAAATCTAAAGCCATCTGTTAATAGAAAATTTGCAGTGACTCGATAATCCAACCAAATTATGCTTATTTGAAGTTGGAAATTTATAACGACTTACAAGTCTTTTACACAAAGTATGTTTAATTTGCTTTAAATTGAGTTAATACATAATAAAGAATGTGAACATTCTTGATATCTTTCTTGCCAAGTTGCACCATCTTGTTGTAACCACACAAATCGATTCTCTTCCGACTTAGGTTTGGAAAGAAATACTTTTTCGACTGGTCTTTTAGTAGCAATATTCATAAGACACCTTGTATTTAAATGTTTAATTCTGCAAAGAAGAATAATGGGGCACTTGATTGCTAAAAATGTTCGATGATACCTAATGCGAAAAACTTCTTAATTGGATTTGACTTTGAAAATGTTCGGATTGCATTTGCGTTAGCTTTGCCTTGAATGCAGAAAGCGTCATATTTTTTTTGCTCGCTCTCAACTTCGAATTTAAAGTTTGAATTAAAATTCATAAAAAACCAAACAATATTTCATAAATAATAGGGGTAAGGATGAATTTCATAGTATTTTTTTATTTGTGTTAACTCCGACATTTTCAAAGCAATGTTAGTTAACATGATGCCATATAATTTCACGTCAACATAACTTTATGTTAAACCCATAAACCCATATTTATGTTACTACCCTGTTAAGATAACGTGCTTAATTAACATAATGTTAAATGTAAGTTGATGATTTTTGGCGATTATGTATTTATTTATTTTTGGCTTGTAATTTAAAGCCTTCCGGCCAATTATAAGTAAATTACAATACGCAGCTATTCATGCATTAGATTTAATCTGCTCAATATTATAAGTTAAAAAAAGCACGTAATAAAAATTAAATATAAAACTTATAAAAATATAATATGATTGTATGATTTATAAAGACAAAAAACTCATGAAAAAAGACTAATTCAAAAGTTAGAAGTTAATCGGTATATAGTCTGGAAGTATAAGATAATCGGTATGTAATAAAGGCTGCCCACAATTTAATTGAAAACAAACTTTTACAGTAAAGTCTGAAAGTGTTGTAGAATGTGCCTTTTGTAGAAATCAGGACATAATTTAATATTGCACAATATATTTAATTGCACAATATAAGAGTGACAACGTGATAAACGACAGAGCCTTTTGACTTCACTAAACTCAGCCGGACAGTGAATCTTTCTCTACAAAGCAAATTAATTTCTATAAAAACATACAAATTAATATTTTCATAATAATTGACATTTGAAGTTATGAACCTGCATATTATAACAATGTTGTAATTGCCAATCCTCGCATAGACATTTCAATAGTAAGTGCAATGTTAACTGTAAAAGTTATTGATAGACTAAAATATCCTCTGCTATAATCCTTCTTTTTATTGCTTCTACTACTACTTTAAAGGGAGACGATGAAATTGGTAACCGGAAGTTGGAGCTAAATCATATTATCTAACATAATTTTCAACGGACAATATCTCGAAAACTTTATTTACAATTTTTGCGACAATTGCGTGGTAAAATTTTATATAGTAGAGTTATTTGCCGACGTATAAATATTTGATGCAAATCGATTGCAAATATCTGAAAAATTTAAACATTTTTTCGATCTTGATAAACTATAATTATGAGGCTTTAGCACAGTTTATATTATATATAAACTGAAAACATGAAATGCTTTCTCTGTTAATGAAACATAAAATGTTGAACTTTTCACAATACGGAACACGAATTTAACTTTACACGCTTAATGCTTGATGTCTACTCTGGAAAGCGGCAAAAATTATATGAAACACAAAATACTGAATACAGAAGCCGAACATAATTTCTTAATTTGTTTAGATTTGAGAAAAATGGTTTTGGATTTTTTTAACTTTTTTAACGAAAGCTGTTCCGTGGAAAACGACGAAAATCCCGACTCAATTCTAAAATTGGACCTAGCGAATTAAAAAATGATATTCAAGTTTTCACTCCCCCTTTACCAGATTTACAGGAACATAAACAAATTTAGCATTTCGTGAGATTTTATCACGAAGACTATTAGTTACATTAATTTCCACTTCACATTGATTTTTATATTGTAGAAATGTAGAATTTCTTTACAATGACATGTTGTAGGAAAAAATATCAATGTAAGAAAAAGAAATGTAAGAATTGAAATCTTGAACTTTATTGTAGAAATATCAGCATTTATTTAAATATAATGACCAAGTTATCTTTATTAGCATAATATTGTGCCAGTATTATCGTTGTGACAGAAAACTTTAGTTATATCAACAGGGTAGTATTTTTCAAGCCATAATTTTTGCAGAAATATGTAAAATGTCGGAAAATCTGCCCACATATTAACTCAGCAGATAATCTATTTCCCAATATTAGTGCCTCCTTAATTATTATTGCTTTTATAGTCATATTCTCTCTTTCCCGAAAAGTTTGTTTCTTCGTTGTCATTGATATACTATTTTGAATATGCTCTCACAGACATTCCCTCGACTGTACTGTACATCCCCATGTGAGATTTATCTTCGATGACAATATATAAAACCGAAATAAATGCTAACATTATAATATTTATGGTTTAATATAACTCAACACTTAAACCATGTTTTAACAGTATTTTCAACACCATATGTTGCATAAACAATATATAAATTGTGTCTTGAACGAAACACTCGCAGAAAGCATGTGAATTTCATATCTTCTTGTTTCAGCCCCCGGTCTGGGTATGGTCGGGCAAAGGCAGCGCTATCGCTATCGTCATCAGCATCAGCATCATCGTCGTCGTCGTCATCATCATCACCATCGTTCTCGTCCTCATGGTTGCTGTCTTCCTTTTTTTACGACTTTTAGATTTGATTTAAAAGCTTATTGTTAGTGTTCTATGGCTGTGGATGGTGTTGCCTTTGCTGCAGAGGCCATTTTTTATTTTGCAAATTTATTGAATTTAATTTTTTTATAATTTAAAAAATCCAACAACTGTTGTTGCCATAATTTAAATGGTAAACGAATGAGAGAACAGCAACAACAACTCGGCAAAAACCCCTACAAACCGAAACGAAAAAGAACGTAGTAAACACATTGGGAACCAGAAAAAAAGACCCAACCAAAAAAGGAATGGTTGGTTGTATTTTTAACAACAGCTGTTGCTCAAAATATCTAACGGGTTAACGAAATTGTTTTTCAATTTCAACTGTTTCATACTTTGGCAGCGCGCAATGGTGTAACTAACAGCCCAATGTTGTTTTCTCCAAACTGTTGTTTATCCTTGAGTTCGTTTCGTTTGTTACTTTTATTTTTCTGAATTTGGGTGTCCAAGGGAACCAGAGACAGTACAAGAAGCAATGGAAGAAATATCTGTCCTTAATCCTTTTATTTATGGCAACGCATTTGAGACTTCTTTTACTATATGGCTGAGTTAACGGACTGCTGTGTATTTTCCTTATTGTGGCTTCCAAAATCTTTTCATTTTTCGATTTGGGAAAAATTTAATGAAGAGCTTTTTTGGAATGATTTAAACTGTAAAGAAAATGTCCAAACAAGTACTGTTTAGGATTTTTAACAACAATTACAATTTTTGATAACTTTGTTATTTTGATCTGAATGTAATTAAAAACTATATAGTTTAACGGAATATTATTTACAAAATATGTCTCATGATTTAGGTGAATTATAATCACATTAAATTTTATTGATAATTAATCCAAGTATTTCCAAGAACAGATTTTCAATATGCTTAAGAACTTAAGGAATCGATGGTGCCAAGAGTTTGTAATATTGGTATTTTTGGAGTTGTTCTGTGCTTCTTACAAATTTAAAGAATAATTATAGATTAGATGCGCAACTAAGTTCCCGCTGTTTGCCAATAGACGGCGCCAGCTGTAAGTGCTAGTCGATTCTGCCATAACCTAAACATCATGGATCAAGCTTAGGTACTGCCTCGACAAAATAGCGATTTTCTTCTGACGTCATATTCTTTTGGTTGTGTGTATATGTATGATTTTGTGCCAAATATTCGTCATATGTGGGAAGTTTTGATTTTCCTTTTTCAATCGATGAAAATGACGACTGAAGCTCATCGAGAGCTTCAAAACGTTTACGGAGATGCTGCTTTAAGTGCAACAACATGTCGAGATTGCTTCCGTCGCTTAAAAACGGTGATTTTGATGTTATCGATCATTCACGTGAAGGAAGATGAAAAACCTTTGAAGGCACTGAATTGACGGCGTTACTTGATGGGGATGCGTGTCAGACGCAGGTAGAGCTTGCTTATTATAGTATCAGGAGATGCCCAACGAACCATTTCCAGCGATTGTATGCGTTGGAAATGACCCAAAAGCAAGGAGCGTCGTTTTTTCGACTGTATGCAACTGCATGAGCGTGGTGTAAAATGGATTCATTACAACAATCCAAAGAAAAGAAAGTAATAGGGGCTGCCCGGTCATGTTTGTACGTCGTCGCCTCGCCCAAATATTTACGCTGCGCAAGTTATGCTTTGTATTTGGTGGGACCAGGTCGGCGTTATTTATTGCGAACTGCAGAACCAACCGAAACCATCACTGGGGATTGGTACCGAATTCAATGAATGCGATTGAGCTGAGCTCTGCGCAATAAACGCCCACAATACGCGGACAGACACGAAAAAGTGATTCTTCAGCATGACAATGCTCGGTGTCACGTGGCCAAGCCCGTTAAAACATGCCTGGAAACGTTGAAATTGGAAGTTTTACCCCATCAGCCATATTCTCCAAATATTGCGCTGTCTGATTTTCACTTGCTCCGTTCCATGGCACACGGTCTGGCTGGCTCATATGATGACATCAAGGAATCGCTAGATAAGTGGATAGCCTCAAAAGATGAACAGTTTTACCGTGACGGAATTCGACCTTTGCCAGAAGGATGGGAAAAAATTGTAGCTAGCGATGAATTCATCAATGAATTATTTATAAACATATTTTCATAATAAAGTTGAATTTTTATAAAAACCAAAACAGAAAACTTAGTTGCGCATATAATACTTATATCTGTGGATTATGGTCGGCCGAGTTAAGAGAAAAAGATAAGTGGAACTGATAAAAATTTACTTTTCGCACAGAAAACATGTAAAATTTACCTCTTTCCAAGAACTGATGATCACAACTCGGACGGTCGAAAGAATACGGATGGTTCATTTCAGCATCTGTCACTTTAAACTTGTGCTGGTTTTGAATGAAGAGTTTATAATGAAAATTGTTACTGGAAAATGAAATATATGTTTTAAACACACATAATTCAAAGGAAATTTATGTGAACTTGCATAAATTGCTTTAAATCACATGCTTTCTAGATTAAATCTAAATGGTTATTTATGCCTGATCAGGTTGAAGTCAGGGGAAACTCTAGCGGAAGACCGAAACAGTTCTGACGTGCAAATCGATTACCAGAATTTAGTATAGAGGCGAAAGACCAGTTGAACTATCTAGTAACAGATGCATTTAAAAATAATGTAAAATAATCATATCTAATGAAGCGAATGGTTAGAGACCTTAGGGTCAAAACGACCTTAACCTATTCTCAAACTTTAAATGGGCAAGGACCTCATTTTTTTTGGTATAAAGGTTATGGTTGTAATATAATGTGCCTAGTGGTCCACTTTTGGTAAGCGGAACTGGGGCTGTGGGATGAACTAAATGTAATGTCCTGCTTCCGAAGGAGCGAGCTCATACTCTCAAAGGCGGATTTAATCGTTGCACGGGTAAAATCAAAATTTTTGCCTAATGGACAGAGAATTTAAAATCGGCTTCACTATTGTCAAGTATTTACATGGTGCCCATATAATTATGTACAGTTTATATGATTCTTAGATAAGTAATTCAATTTGTTGCAGATTAAATAACAAATATTTAAGTTTAAATAAAAATTTAAAAAAAAATATCGTGCACTCTCCATCATATGTATAATCGAGAAATTATGAGGCGTCCATTTAGATTTACAGTTTTCATTTTGTTTTTGGTTCTAAGAGCAAATTTTGTTTGTCGAAATTTTAGATCTAATGAACTGTCCATAAATTTTGTCAAAATAGCACCGAGAATTGACCATTTAAAAATCCCTAAAATTATTATCAAAATTCGTTTTTGTCGCTAAATTAGAACAACCATTTTATGCACCCAAGTGGTATTTATGCGCAATCTATCATTTAGTTTGTTTACAGTGCTCGATTTCATCAGTTATTCTCAAAAGTGTTCTGCGAGTTTTACAATGGCTGCCAAACAAAGAATTTGTCTCAAATGTGCCGAGTGTCAAAATGTGTTACAGAAGACTTACGGTTAATGGAAATTATCAAAAATATTGCCATATCAATCGCACAATGCAATCAAAAGCTCTTGCGATCACTCTCACTCTGACCATCACAGTCTTTCACTCAAGTTAACATCAAGGAAACTGGTGACTGAAAATCATTGTCAAGGTTTGAGAGAGAAAGCCGCTGAACTGTCTGTGCCTCATGAATTAATTAATACCAGTTCACGCTGTTGTTTGGACATGAAAAGCGTTACCGCTCGATTAATTCCGAAAGACTTGCGTTTTCTTCAAAAAGTAGCCAAAATTATTTATGATGACACATGGACTTATACGCTTAAAATGCAAATTAGTCAATACACTTTTGGCGCTTTCAACTGTCAAAATGGACCAAAGGTCAAAATAATACTCAAGAATCAACATCTCACAAAGCGAAAAAAACAACACAGTTCATCATATCTATTTCTATATTCATCTGATATGTTTCCGTTTGACTTTTTTTTCTTCCAAAAACTTAAATTACCACTTCAAGACGGCTGCTTTCAGTCGATAGCAATCATTACAGAGAATTGGCGGGAAGAACTGATGTCTCCGAAAAATGTGTTTGAAAAATGTTATGATTATTGGATTATTCGTCGGCATAAATGAAGACAATGCAATAAATTTGAATGAGTAATAAATATTTTGGGTTTTACTGCTCAACCCATGGCAATTTTTCGACAAAATGCATCTATCACTGGCATCCAGTATTATGTTGCAAAAATTCCTCCAATTCCTTTACAACACATCCATACTAGTTTCCCTTCATATTTTCTAGTTACGGCAATTAACAGATTTAATTGTATATTTTCATTTCAAGAATATACCGTGATTCTCCTTTAAGTATCCTTTGAAAAGGGGGGAAAAATGAAAAACGAAATTTACTAAACAATTTTTTCGGGGTTTTACTTTCAAGTTAAGATACTCTTGAAGCCAATTAAAATCATGACAATAAATCTATTTTTGAATATTCGGTATTGGGTGTTTCCGCCTTCATGCCCACAACATTCCTTAACAACAACGAAAAAGACGACAACAATATTTCTATGCTGGGATTACCTACTCTCTTTACCAGCAAATCTAAAAATTTAGTTTAAATTGTAAATTTTCAACATTTTTCGCTCGTTTTTCGTCTCGAACTGAGAAAAGCAATTAAAAACGCATTGCAAAGTAAGATTTTTTACTTCTGATAAAAAAAATGAACAAAAACGCGATACTACAGCGGAGGTTTTGTCTGCAACAGCTATGGCAGCAGCAGAGACGGTAACAAACCTTAAATAAATGCACGTACTTGAGCTTCTGGTGTATATAAAATAATTGGGTGTACGTTGAGTTACGACGGCTACAACAACGGCAACAACAACTGCGTCGGCAACGTCAGCATTTTGTGGCAAATATATTTTAGAGGTGGTTGTGTAGTACGAATAGGTATGAATGAAGAGCAAATCTGTTTGTAGAGTAGGCCTTTTTTGGCCTCGTAGCTGAGGAAGCATAATACACTTTAGCAATGGCGTTAAATGAGTAGGCGTGACGAATCCGTGCTTAAATAATTTACGACATTGAGAAACCAGTTAGCGAGTGCCCGTCTATGGAATACATAATACAATAACAACTACAACTAACAGAGCGACTGATGACGCTGCTAGTTGTAAACGCAGTAGCAAAACGTTTTTTTTTTTTCTTCTTCTTCATACTTGAGCATCATCTGAGTCAGTGTTGCAATAAAACATTTACTTGTCGTGTGTTTAATTAAATTCATTAATTGGTGGAAGCGCAGAATTTGAAATTCAGACATAGAGGCTGGAAAATAAGGCAAAGCACATTTAAAAATGCCTGAGTTCAATGAAGTAGCAGCTGTACGTTACGTTATAGAGAAATTATTAATTGGGCTATTACAAAACGTTTATTAAGAATGTAGATCATTTTGCAAATTCTGAAAAAGTTAAATTCCTTCAACGAATATTTAAGAACAAAAGAGTTAATAGATTATGTGAGATAAAGTGACGTCTGTTGACTTTCTATTGGACTCTGTAAAACATAATGCTGATGGGTGGGTACTTTGACGTCACACCGGTGGAGGAATTTTCTGTTTCGAGTGTAACTTGGTAAAAAAAAAAAATATTTGTTATTATTTTTAGGGTCAATATGGGATCCAAAAAGTCGATTATGATGAACATATGACGGAAAAATGACGTCTATATAATTTTGAAAAAACATTTTTTTTCACTCCATCATTTCGAAATCTCTATCAGATTCTTAATAAATATAAATATCTCACAAAGAAATAAAATTAAAAATTAAATTTCTAACGACGTTAGAGTATCGAAAAGCAGCCCGTAAAATATAATTCATTCCAGCAATCAACTGTGCAAAATGCACTGTTTAACGCACCGTCATCTTCATTGTAACCCATTTACCATTCTATAGATTATCAGTGAGTGAAGATCTTTCTTCTTGTGTTTACAAAAAGCCAACTGAAAATTAGATTCAAATAAGGAATTTGCTTATAATTAAATTATAATAATAATACAAATTTGAACTTCTCTCCCCGAAAGCAAGCAAATTTTTGGAGGATTTCTTAGGGATTGAACACAGAATCTTTAGAATTCGGCATTCTGACTTGGGAAATAAAGTCTGGTGAGTAAGTTTTTTGAACTCCTAAAACTGTGCTAAATGTTTATTTAATAACATAAGACAGTATTTGATCCCTGATTAATGTGTTTAATAGATGCAAACAAAAATTAATTCACAAATATTTTTACCGTCTTTCAAATTGACTAGAGAAAATTTATGGCGCAAAAATTAATATATTTTCTCCAAATTCCTTCAATTCAAAGATTTATTGAATAATCTGGTCATTTTGGGGTATTCAATTAAAATCTAATCTAGTACAAGCAAATGATTTTTGCTAAATTTATTTATTTAATTATTAACTTAAATTATTTAATTTATTAATTCAATAGGTTGAACAAAAATACTTGTATCAAATATTTTCATTAAGTTACATATCAGTATATCGAGTGAAAATAAGTATTTTAATCAAATAATGGGTTCCAAGTTAGTCAATTGATGATGTCAATCTTATAAAACAATGAAAATTCAAACAAAATTGTAATTGGACACGTGTATTATATTTGTTAATTGTAATCAATTTAATTTACTTTTTGTTGACTAATGGTGCAATATACATAAATGTAACAGGAAGTTATCAATTAATTAATTGAACAATTTGCTTGATATCGAAAAAAATATATTTAAAAAAAAAAAAATTCCATTTCATCAATTAAATACATTCGTCAAATGTCTAATGCAGTATGTTGCCGTGTATATGCAAGTTATTCATTATTCAGATACAAAATGTGTTACATAGTTTAAAAAATCGGCGAAATATAAACATTAGGAGATTCGATTTTGAATAGACTAAAAGAACTAAGTATTTACTGAGCTTTCGTGTATTTATTTTGCCCAAATGACAATACTCGTTTTTGTTATATTTATACTGTAAATAAGTCAGATTTTATTGTTGATATAATAATGGCATTAGGAGTGCAATTAAGTTCGCTGTTTTTTTTTTTATAAAAATTCAACTTTATTATGACAAACATGTTTATAAATGATTCATTGATAGTGTTGCCCATTACTAACTACTATTTTTTTATCTACTTTCTTTATCTCGAATTCCGTCACGGCAAAACTGTTCGTCTTTTGAGGCTATCCACGAATCTAGCCATTCCTTGATGTCGTCATATGAGTGCAACTGCTCGTCAGCCGGACCATGTGACATCGAACGGAACGAAAGATAATCCGACGGCGCAATATCTAGAGAATATGACGGATGGGGTAAGACTTCCCATTTCAGCATTTCCATGCCGAGCGTTGTCATACTGAAGAATCAGTTTTTCGTGCCCTTCAGCGTATTGTGGACGTTTAGTGCATAACCTTCGCTGCGTGAATATCTGGCCGAGAAAGCGACGTAGAAGCATGACCGGACAGCCCCCATGACTTCATTTTCTTTGGAATGCTGTAAAGAATCCATTTTCCATCACCCGTTACAATACGATGAAGAAAATTCTTCCTTTTTTGTCGCTGAAGCAGTTATTTACAGGCAAAAAAACAACGCTCAACGTCCCTTGGCTTCAACTTATTAGGAACCCGAGATACTTGCTTTTGAATCATTCCCAGCGCATGCAATCTCTTGAATTGGCTTGGCTGGTAACTCCTAATACTGAAGCAAGCTCTACCTGCATTTGACATGGATCTCCATCAAGCAGTGACGTCAATTCAGTGTCTTCGGAGGTTTTTCGTTTGCGTTCACGTTTTTAACGTGACGGGACCAATCTCGACATGTTAATTCACTTTAAGCAGCATCTCCGTAAACGCTTTGAAGCTTTCGATGAGCTTCAGCCGAAGTTTTTTTCGATTGAAAGAAGAAAATCAAAACTTTCCGCATACGACGATTCAAAATCAAAAAAATACGACGTCAGAAGAAAATCACTATTGTGTCGAGGCGGTATCAGAATCGGCTATCACTTACAGCTGGCGCCATCTATTGGCAAACAGCGGGAGCTTAGTTGCTCGCCTAATAATAATCACCATCACCTAATATAGCAATTAATGCTGAAATCTTGAGTAAATCATAATTTGCTGTCATGGGGATAGGAAACTTTGGTATTTACATTCAATAAAATCTCAAATGAAATTAATATAAATTCGGAAGCACTTTTCTAATGCTACAAGAATTATCAGAGAAAATGTGCAAAACGAAAAATTCGCGGAAATAAGCAATTTGTTTTTGGTATACAAGTTTTACTAGTAAAAGACATAAACTAAAGGCTCATATTTTCCTCATTTCCATTACAATTTCTCACAACTATTATCAGTTTTGGGGAATACTCTTTTGTGTACTACTGGAAAAAGAAGCAGAATTTCGTTGGAATTACTTACCAAAGTTGCTACAATAATAAACTATCAAAAAACTCTTATTAAAATTCATTAAACTAAGCAAATAGGGGATAATCGAGGTCAAATATTGCACATCATTGTCACACTGTTGCACAAATGCAAAGCATCATCACATTCAATGAGCAAAGATAGATCAGGATTGGTCTGGCCAATTTTTATGATAGGTATGATTTATTCTCCGTCATGCTGTCGTCAGTAGTTCTTGGCCTTAAGAAAACGTTATGTATAGAAAAGTGGACATACATTTCGGACGGCTGGACGCTCAAAAATAAAATCTTCTCACACGTTGTATATGGAATTAATCCATAATTAGGGCGGTTCCTTAAAAATCTTATAACTTGGATCGCTCTTTTATTACAGCGATCCACTGTATCGGTGAATATCGCTTTTAACTGGTGAGCAAATGGTGAACTATAAACAAAAATCGAAAAAGTTACAGCTGAGGAATGCATGTATTTTATGATATCTTACTCAAGTATTTCTGATTGTTACAAACGGAATAACAGAATTAGTAAGCCGACATATCATATCTGCGACCTGCATCGCATTTACGACAACTTATGGACAGACAAACGATCACGGCTAAATGGAGTGAGAAGTGATTCTAAGTTGATCGGTATAAATTTAATTGTGGTATTTTTATATGCCACAAAAGTCATATCTAAATTATGTTATTGAACTCACGACACATGCGGTGCAGATTATAAATAAATAGATATTCTTTGAAGATATCTAAGCTATTAAAATTATCCAAAAATATCAAACCACCATAAATTCAGGCTTCCATTTTAGCGACACCTGCATACAATTTGGATACACAAGATATGTTTTTTTTTTTGCTTGTCCCACTGGTGAACTGTTAGCAAATACAATGCATTGACTTTGCAAATGAAATAAATCTTCAGCATTACATTAACACACCTTAGTAAATAAAATAATATAAGTGGTAAAATGAACGTTAGGATTGGGCTAACTGTATACGTAATAAGTAGCTTTATAACCCTGTATAATACTAATAGGCAAACAGAGAAATTGTTTATTAGTTCCATATGATACGTATTTGAAATTGGTAAAATTATTTAAAGGGCCAAAGTACATAATAATTTTTGCCCGGTTTACTTAATTTACTGCATTCTAGTAAGAAAATAGCAAAATAGCCAATGAGAATTTCGGCCGTATATTTCAAAATGTAGACACTTCAGTACGAAATTACATGTCAGTTTCATATTTTTATATCTTTTGTTTTAATTGGTAACTAAGATTCTATTTAAACAATAAACAGTTCTCAACGTTCCTTAATCTAAACTGAAACGTATTGCTTCCTTCCTATCCCTTTGCTACTTTTCAACAATTGCTCATTTCTCATTAGTGTTCCTATTTTACTTAAAGAAGAAGAAAGTATAGGAACGAACTTCCCCTGAATTACATCCTGTTGGCACTAAATTGCATTCCTTTGCTTTTTCCTCGTTTGTACTTTATATACCTGATGATCATAAGTTTTAAAATGTACAATAAGAAATTGTTCGTACCTAACATTTATGTGAGTTAGACGAAAGTGTTTTATTGTGAGTTCATCACAACAATCATTTTCATTGTATGAGTTGTTTCCTTTATACCCTCTATATCCTAAAGCTTTAAATCCAAAGCCGTAAAGTCTTTGGATTTTCAGTTCAGTTCAAAAGCTAAAAATCTACTCCAGTATTGCACTCACAGTTCACAGAGATGCAGCCGCCTTTCCAAAAACGAAACCGAAAGATTTATGCAGTTCATATTCACATTTTACAAACGCCGCATAGCCAACAATAAAAGCCAACCATGTTAGACTTTTTTCGGTCGGTGGGGGGTGGCTGAGGGGTGATGCCCGCACTAAAGTCCAACCATTGGTATGAATACTCAATATTGTACAGGTTACAGACCCACAATTGCTTACATCCGTATGTGAGTACGTTTGAGCCTTGTTCGAGCTCACATACCATGGATGTACTAAATGCTAAAACTGAATATTTGAACTGAAGTCGTCGGTGCACAATCTATTCCTTTGCTGTATTTCATGTGTATTTACATATACACGCCAAAATGCATATACGTGCGGTTTACATATGTTTGAACGTACACAATTTCGTACAAATGTACATTTTTGCATTAATGTATAGGCATGATGCTGATGCTGTCGCTCGCTAACGTTGCCGCTGATGACCAGAGTAAAGTGTGAAAGCTGGCATCGGCGTAAGTGTTTGTAACTTCAGTCGATTTGTAAAAAGTGCGAGCATTTACTGTGCCGTACCCTCAAGTTAAGGGAGAGATGGTTGGGCGCTATTTTAGCTGTATTAGAATTTTAGTATTTATAGCCCTCTGCGTTTTCTACTGGGTTTTGCATATATCCCTTTCAAAAAGGCATTTATCACACCGTTGTAGTACTGCCTGCTACGTACACTACGTACACTGAGAAAACAAAATGAATCTATTCCTGTGGGGGTTTGCATCAAAACTGCATAGTCTATAATTATAGTAATAAAAAGTTCGATTAATCGTTACATGTGTTATGTTGAACACTAATGAAATCTGTTTTTAAGATAAACGAGGTGTCGAACTTTTCTCCGTAATGTAATGTACCATGAATCAAAAATAATGATAAGATTATGAAACGCCGTTGTTCCCAGATCTGTGTCAAAAGTGGCAGGGTTTCAGGAATAAGTCATACGTTTTTTAAAGAAAGTTTGTTATATTAGGCTGCTTCGATGTCATCCTGTCTTTATTATATTTGTATTCACCTTTAATGTGTACACTTCTTTTATCACTTGCTTTTCAATTATACAGGGTGGGCCATAAGGGTGTTGGCGGTTTAAATATTCAATTTAAAAAAAAAACTACGAAACATAAAAAAAAATATATTTGTATTTTTAAAAAGTAGAAGCATGGGAATTCTTAAGACTTAAAAATAATGTTGTCCAAATGGCTTCCCTCGGCTGCTTGACACTCTTGGAACCGAAGTCGCAAATTTTGGAAAACTCGTTGAAAAGTTGTTCTCGGTATTTTGTTACTTTCCTGAATAATGTTCCTCTTCAACTGCTCTAAATTGGTCGGATTATTCTCGTAGACTACCGATTTGAGGTAGCTCCATAGAAAATAATCGCATGGAGAGAGATCGGGGCTACATGGGGGCCATTCAATATCCCCCCTTTTCTAAATGAGTTTTCCAGGAAAAACATTTTTCAGCAGCTCTATGAATACCCTAGCCGTATGACATGTGGCCCCATCCTGTTGAAACCACATCCTCGAGGTATTGCCTTGAAGTTCTTGCAAAGCTGACACCAAAAAGTCTGCTAGCATGTTGCAATAATTGTTCGCTCTAGCTGTCATCGCATGCCCTCTTTCGTCCTCAAAAAAGTATGGTCCAATAATACCGGTTGACGTTATCCCAGACCACACGACAAGCTTAGGGCTGTGAAGTGGACATTCATGCAAGCGTCGGGGATTAGTCTCGGACCAGAACCGACAATTTTGCTTGTTCATTAAGGTGAAAATTGGCCTCATCACTAAAAATCACGTTGTTGAAATTGTTGAACCGCTCTAGCATCAAATTGACAAAGTTAAGTCGGTTATTGGCATCATCGGGTTTTAATTCTTGGACTATCTGAATCTTAAAAGCCTTCAAATGCAAATCACGTTTCAAAATTCGTCGTAAAGTTGTTCTTTTGACATCCAAAGACTGACTTCTCTTATGTGTTGACTGTTGCGGATTCCGCTGAACTGAAACACGAACACGCTCCACAATGTCGGCTGATCTTGCAGAAACTGGGCGACCACGAACCGTAATTGGTACTGTTGAGCCGGTTGTTTCGAACATTCTGATCCATTTTCGTATCACATTGGTGCTTGGAACTTCACTTAAATCGTGTAAACCGTGTTCATGCCGATACAAACGTCGTGCAGTAATCACTGATTTATTGTTTTTGTAATACGCTCGGGCACAAAATGTACGCTGCACTCCCGTGTACGGCTCCATGGCGATTAAATTTCCAGGAAGCGGCGCAGCAAACAACATATCCCCCCGCCTCCCCGCGCCGCGCGTTACCGAGAAATTGAAGAATTAAATCGCCAACACTCATATGGCCCACTCTGTATTATGCATTGAATTTGAAAATTATTTGCCTAAATTCTCGAAACCAATTTTTTTCATTGTGCATGCCCCA
>JAHXMU010000118.1:681209-714282 GCA_019455685.1 Philornis downsi | reverse complement strand
CATAATACCGCATGCAGCACTTGGATTTTACAAAGATTAACAATGTGCAGCAGCAATATTCATTGGAGTTTGCCGACTCTTTGCTTTGTGCTCTCCACACTATAAATGATCGCATGTCCGTCTGCCGTTGTTGCTGCCATATTCTCTGACTTTGGTTTCGTATCGTATAAAATACATTTGGCAATGTATTCGTAACATGGGTATGCTGCAGATTGTAGGTACGTGCAACATGCCTGTTTAGAGAGCTGCACTACTCGTATTTGCATTATATGATGGCACACACACACACACATGTATGTATTCATATATTTGTGTGGCACAAATACTGGTCGGTCAAATGCCGGGCTTGTTGACTGGCTGGCTGAAGTTAGTCGTAATACTTTTTTGGTCTACTCTGCTGTTGCCTGGAGGGTACACCCGATGAGAGTATTTTAGAAATTTTCATTATAATGAAGTATAAAGTGTTTGATTTTATGAAAATTGTACATAAGCGCAATATATTTAGGATTTTTAGATTGGTGGATTAACCCTTGAAATATCCGGGGGAATAAAAAGGCATTTTGAAGCCTGTTTTTTTTGTCAATTTGTCGATTTAAAGTTTTGGCATTGAACACTGTTCAAATCGCATATATCAATGCGAATCCTTTATTTACATTGCAGTGCCTGTTAACATACAAAATAACCATTATTTGCATTACATTTTTAAAGATTACCATTATATAATTTATGTGGACTTCTGTCTGTTCATGAAGCCAAAAGAAAAAGTCAAGAGATGTGACTTCACATGATGTATACGACCAAATTGCTCTTGTAGCACGATCGTTAGTCGGACGATGCGTTTCCATGATCAAATGTCAGGTATTACTCAATAAAAGTCCGGTTGAAGTTTGATACCGAAAAAAGTGTCTTCCAACGAATGACCCATTATTAACAGGTTTCACATTTCTAAAGCTGTCAATGGATAATGATATTGCACATGTGTCATCGAGGGTGAAGATCATTTAAAGTCGATTATATTTAAAAGGCGTTAAAAAGAATTAATAAAAACATAACACTTTTCAAATTACAAAGGAAAAAACAATATATGTATTAAAAAAATATTAGTTGAGTTTTTTAATGTGACAACATTGATCAGTAAGCCTGTACCTTTTTTACGTGAATGGCATACTTATGCCAGCAAGTAGAGGGCACCTACACACAAGCATAGTAGTCCCGTCTTAAATTCCAAAAGTGATTCCAATTTGCTTCCGGAAATAATAAATATAAAAATAAATTTCAAAACAGTTTGTTAAAGCAGAAGCCTGTTGTATGCAGGTTTTGCAATGTCGACGTAATGATTTTTTCAATATGGCTCATAAAGTAATGCATATATTGTTTTATTATGAAAAAAAAATTTTCTTCCATCCCATAAATGAGGTATAATAGAGCTTCTCACATTCAATGAGCATTCTATTGTTAGATTCACTCAAGGGGACCTACAGTTTAAAGATGACTGCGACTTGTCGATTACTAGACCACTCGAAGTGTTTGTCAAACCCATCGAGGTAATCGCCGCTCAAATAATGATAGCTGTATTTGGGATTGAACCCGCGAACGATAGTTGCGCATACTAACCATCGCGTCACAGCCGGTCACAGTCTTATTATTAATATCAATTGCCTTATTACGAATATTTTATAAATTGAGTTTTCTCTTTCGAGGAGGTTCTGTAAAAGAACTCTTGTGGATAGAAAATTTTTGCATACAATGACTCAGTTTCAGAAGCATTTATCAGATTTGTCGATTACTCGAAGTGTTTGCCAAACATATCGAAGCGATCGTCGTTCAAATAATGATAGCTGTATTCGGGATTGAAGCCGCGAACGATAGTTGCGTGTATTAACCATCGCGCCACGGTCAGTCACAATCTTATTATGAATATCAATTATCTTGTTATGGATATTTTATAAATTAAGTTTAGTTACTCGTGGAGGTTCTCAAAAAGAACTACCCTTGTGGGTGGGAAATATTTGCTTACCACCTTAGAAATGCAATATTTTTGATTGTTTTTCTAGGTAGAAAACATTATTTTAGTTTGGAGCGTATTATGTCGCTGAAAATTATCGCTAAACCGAATCATATCATTTGAAGTTTAAAACCACAATAAAAAAACTCGGTTCTTCTTATGGTCTGAAATAAGACTCTCACAACAAAGAGTGTCATAGTGTAGAAAAGAAAAAATTATTCCGAAATCAAGTAGTTTATAAAAATTATTGACTTTGAACTCGATTCTTACTGTGAAGAGTAATTGAATTGCTTCGCATAAAAAATGCAGGCAGTAAATTAGCATTGATTCATTATATCCTATTTAACATCGTGGTTCGACTTACAAATAGAAATTACTGACTATCATGAATTCTGATTCCTATACAAAAGGAAGTCGTTATTTCGTTTAAAAGTTATTGCCTATATAAAATATTTGCTTTAACTAAATATTTCCATCATTTTTCTTAAGATTTTTTATGTTAGGTGAAAGGGTTAATGTTGTTATCATCTTATTTTGTGCTCCATGAACATGCATTTATATAGGATTTTTGGCCAAAGATGAGTTAGTATTTAATACCAACATCATTTTGTCTAAGAATAGATGATCATTGATTGCCAGCGACAGCATCCAAGGAAAATTCAAATAATAATGGAAATCCGAAACTTGAATTATTTGGCCATGAACGGCCTTTTAAGGGTATAAATCTTTGAAGATTCATTTAAAAAAAATTACAAATTAAAAACTATTTAAAAAAATGTGTATTTAAAACAACGTAAATATCATGGATCTCTCTACAATATTTAAACAAAAATTGTTTGTTAAAAAAAGGAATAAAATAAAAACGTAGCGGTATTTCATTTTAGATTTTAATCTCGGCCACTTCATTAAAATTGTTGTCATAGTTCGAGCTGTTTTGTTTGCGTATATCTGCAATATTTTTCCAATATTTCATTGTTTGTCGGAGGTTTGTTGTTGTTGCGGTAAATCTTTGCCATAAATTTGCATAAATTTTACTATTATTATATATACATACAATTTTGCTATTCATACATATAGTGTGCAAAAAACTATACAAAAAATTTTATATTGTGCATGCACTTATATACGAGTATATGTACGGATTTTTTGTTTTTTTTTTTGTTTCAATCCATAGTTTTTTGTTGATATTTATGGCAAAAAATAAGCTTATAAATGCTGACCATCGCAGCAGAAATTTATTATGACAAGTTGCTCTGGCACTTTTATCTCTATGAACACAAATATTTCCCAAACAACGCGTTGCCGACACAAACGACATCACCAACACGGAAAATGCTATGACTGAATGAGTAGTTTGGCGCAACAATCAAAACAAACGAGCAAAAAAGCGCCGACAAAAATCGCTCTACATATGTAGTAAACCTTATATTCCTTTCATTGATATTGGGTGTAGAGGATGTGTGTTTTTTGCTCCGTTTGGGTATTCATTCATTCATATATTTCCACCATTTAGTAGTGATGGTAGGTAAATTATGACTTTAATGGCAGAGTAAACAATACAACGTGATTGTATTTTTTGCCGGCTTGCAATATAATCACCGTAGGCTTTTTTCCTGCTATCCCGGCCTGAAGTTATGAAATAGTGATTCTAACACTAAATAATCAGCTAAACAATAGAAATATTACATTAAAATTTGGGGATAAAAGGCGGCTTAAACAATAGTTAAGTTGTATTTGCAATAGAAAGGAAATGATTTTAATGCTGTATATGTGTGTAGAAAATGTACAATGAAAACGGTGCTATATATATGGAATAATTTAGAAATATCACATTTATATACATTACTTGTTGACTTATAAAAAAAAGGATAGAATTTTTGGTTAAGCCGCATTTAGGGGTAAAGGATTAAATAAATGAACGACAGTACTTTAGAAACGACAGGCATTATTGCAATTGCATTGTTATTATCCCATTATATCGACCTGTGTTTGATTTAGGAATTTTTGCTTTGACAGTCAATTTGAAAAATTTGGTTTTTTTTATAAATGTTTCTAAATGTTGCCAAATTTTTGGAGCCTTTAAATTTAAGATACTTCTTGTATTAGTTCAAATTCAAGTGATAGGACAAAAAACGACAGCCTGCGATAATATTTTTAGTTAGAATTCAACAGAACGGAGAGATTTGAGGAAACGACTGAGGATACCATAATATACAAATTTTGAACTAAACGATTTCAAAGGATGGTTGTACGGATCTTTTCCTTTAAAATAGTGGCAGACGAATTCAGAAATTTTTATCGATTTAAACTTTATTATCATATAAAGAAACTTAAAGATTGTTTCTTCTAAATGTTAACTGTAATTCTTCCTAATAGGGTCCATTTTGACTTTAAAATTGTCAATGACGCTTTCGAGCATTTCGATTGTCCTTCAATTTCTTAAGCATAGCATAGCTTGTCCATGTAGACTTTATGCTTAATGTAGCCCTAGACGAAGATGTGTAGAGATCATATGTTTAGGTGGCTAATGGTTCGAAACATGAAATTAGTTGTTCACCTGAATATTATCAGGCAATAACGCCAGGCTGTACGGCAAATAGCTTTGGCTATTTGGAACTAAATATCATCGAGATCAGACAGACTAAATCTTTTGATAATGATATATAGAAAGACGTCTAAACGAATCACTTGGCATCTCTTCCGCTTTGAGTCAGTGCACGCTGAATGTTGAAATCGGATGTAATGATGAATTCAAATTATTATTAAGCCTCGTCTATATGCGAATATGAAACAAATTGTATGTAAAACAAGTGTACAAGTGCTGCAATATAATCGGTCAAGTACAATTTTTTAATTATCATTGGAAATCGTCATTATTATATAGAATTCTGTTTAGTTTAGTTTCAATTATAAGTATATCAAAATTCATTCGAATAGATCCTAATTAAAGAGTACGAAAATATTGAGGAAAATTTTGTTGGAGGAAGCGTCTATACCGAAGCATGATTTAATGTAATTAATGGTCCTTGGCCCTACAAAAGGAAATGTACTGTAATAGCACTAGGATTTTTTCACAACAATTCCATAACTTAAAAGTGTACTCAGAAAATAGAGTTCAAAAGCCAATAAGTCCTGGGATTAAGATACAAAAGAAAAATTTTTTCCAGGAGTGATAAAATATAACCAAAGTTTGCTGAAGATTTGAAAGCATTTTTAAGGCAAAAATCTTAAAATACAATTCAGTCTGTATTGTAATGACACTAGAATTTTTCCACAATAATTCCATAACTTAAAAGTGTACTCAGAAAATTGAGTTCATAAGCCAATAAGTCTTGGGATTGAGATACTAAAGAATATTTCTTTCCAGGAGTGATAAAATATATCCAAAATTTGCTGAAGATTTGGAAGCATTTTTTAAGTCAAAAATCTTAAAATACAATTCAGTCTGTACTGTAATGACACTAGGATTTGTTCACAAAAATTCTATAACTTGAAAACGTACTTAGAAAATTGAGTTCATAAGCCAATAAGTCCTGGGATTGAGATACAAAAGAATATTTCTTTCCAGGAGTGATATAATATATATCTTCAGTTTGCAGAACATTTGAAAGCATTTTTTAAGTCCAAAATCTTAAAATACAATTCAGTCTTCGCAATACTCGGATTTGGAGAATACGTATGTTGGAGCAGTAATTCCACATGTAATTCAAACAATTTTACCTCTTTAACTATCCACATGTGATATAATGCATTGTCCAGGTGAAAGGTTATTTGAGGATATTTTTTCTCTGATATCGTCCTTGAAAATTCATAGTTCACCATTTTCATTTTTTACGATAACTGATGAAAACGATACCGTGAAAACGATACCAATTCGTTTCGGTCTCAATAGAAGCATATAATTAGTCCATTATTGTAAATATCATGAGATATAGATTATGTAGGTTTTGTTTTGCAAGACATAATAAAATTTTTATCGATCGAGCTGGATTTACTTGCTGATTCGATTTAGTAATATCTGTCTGTCCCTCCACCTACGTTTCCTTGTAAGCGCCACAGTAGCTTTGATTTTGCTTTCCTACTCAGCTCCAAACGGTGAGTTTGGCCGGTTGCGTGGGGATCAGGAGGCCTCGGGACTGAGTTGCCGCCTGATCATTTGGGGTAGGACATCTAGTCGGTGCATCAGGCGAGATGTGGTTGATACCAAAATCGCTGGTAGCGTTCGAATGTGGAGTTGCATTGCAACCGGGTGCTTTCATATTTAAATCATTTTAGATCGACTTTCGAATCAGTAAAACGTTGCCACTTCATTTCACTATTCCAACGTTTTCGTGCAAAATCGCAAAAACTTTAACCTCGTGATATTTATGGGATTTTACGTTGCTTTTGCAACTTCAATCTTCAATTGTAGGCAATTTTGTTTTTGATAATTTTTAGTTTCCGACCACCCTTTTTCAGACTCCACTGCAATTGCCATTATTGATGGCCATGTGACCTGATTTTTAACCAGCATATCATCAATATAATCTTTAACAATATCCTTAATGAAATTTAATTAATACTTGTATGTTATAAATCTGAGGCAAGAAATTGCTATATTTTACAATTGAATTCGCGTTGTGTTGTGAATACCCCGTAATGTGATATACAATTAACTATTCATTAGCTTTGATAATTCCTATCAACTCTCAAGAAGTTTAAAATATCGCACTGCAAATATGTTCTGATGTATTTTATTTTATTCAGTATAATTTTAACAGCACGTTTACAGGATATTTGCTTTGTGATATAATTATATGATGGTCATTCATATTGCATGCACCTTGAACATTATACGGAAACTTGTCTTAAAACCTTTAGA
Source organism: Philornis downsi (assembly GCA_019455685.1). Classification (NCBI taxonomy): domain Eukaryota; kingdom Metazoa; phylum Arthropoda; class Insecta; order Diptera; family Muscidae; genus Philornis; species Philornis downsi. The sequence continues at coordinate 707,416 of JAHXMU010000118.1, read as the reverse complement.
CACATATAATTTAAACTTAATTAAACTCTTCAGTTACTTGTTAGTACGGCTATGCTAACTAGTTTAGTTTACACGAAACGGCCACTAGAATACGATCTCCAAATATAATAAATTAATTTAATTAATCAGCTGAAGGTTTACATTCAAAAATTTAAATTTACTATCTGTCTTTTGTTTTAGAAATGCAATTCCCCATTGAAAACCTGTTGCTTAGCTCTTAATTCATTTTAGATACATTTTATTCATTATAGTCGTATTATAAGCTCATTATGATAAAACCTGCCCCCTTGGGTTGAGCTTAATGACGACTAACGCTGTCTGGGTGGTCTTTAGCCAAGCTAGTTGCGTCTGCGCTATGTTAAGCCAGCACTTTTTTAGGTTTTGGCTGCTCAAAATTATGAATGAATATTAAACGAGCAAAAACGTTGTTGCATCTTAGCATGCCAAAGTGTTGTAAACTGTTGCAAAAGTATAATTTATGCTAATTTTGCAGTATTAAATTTATTAAATAAATCCTACAAGAATGGTGCAGGCAAAATTGCAACGTTAAATGGAAACAGGCAGAGTGAGAGAAGTAAATAAAAAACAAAAAACATTTTAATGCTTTATATATTCAATTTGTTTTTATTTTTGTTCATACATTTATAGCACGTTATCTTTCACTAAACACTTTTCAGATAGAGTATATTTCAGCGTTTTAACAATTTTGCCTTTTCAGTGGCCTAGCAAAATGAAAGTCTCGTTTTGTTTATTTTTATAATTTGATTTAATATCTGTTCATTTAATGGCATCCATATTTATAGAATTTTTTTTTCAACTATGAAATAGAAACAGGAAATATTATGAGAGTGTGTGTGTATGCGTTGTCAGCAATTAACTTTTAACCTTATACTGCTGTACCGTATCGTATGTCTGATTTTATTGTGCTCTTTCTTTTTTTTTTGCGAACAAATAATAGCAATTTATAATAAAACATGAAAATTGCAAATAACATTTAACCCAAAACACCATCGTGTACAACTATAACAACTATGTCATGTTAGTGGTTATATAGAAGATTAAAAATGCCAAAACTTATTCAAGTAATCCAATAGCTGGCTAAATACTAACAATTGCTATTTATTCGAGCATACATGTCGGTAAGTGGGTTTGTGTAGAAAATTGTTTACCTTTTCGTGTAAAGAGACGTTTTTACTTCACTGCTGCCGTTGCGGTCGTTAAAGTACAACTTTAGCACACAGTCTGGGAGGAAATAAGTTTAAAACATACTTAAAATCAATTTACTTAATAACCAACAATTTAAGTGTGCGCGCATTCGCATTACGCTCACAACAATTTAAACCCAGACATAGTAGTACTTGTTGTATCGAGCGTTTATGTCGCTGTGTGGGTATTGCCATCTCTCCCAAAAGTGTTGCTTTTGCCGGTTTCCCCTGTAGTTTTTGCGGTAAAGTAAAGTGCTAAGAGCGGAAGGGCTTAACAACGCCGACAAAATTGGCGAATCAAAAGTAATTTATTTCAACATCACACAACAAACCCAGAGTTTTCTTTTTCGTCTGCCCTTTCGTGCCCCAGTCGAAAGTCGAATGGTAGTTGTCTCAAAAACGCGGATCACAACAGACCAGATAGACCAGACCAGAAGATGAAGAGGGTAAGCGAAATGAGAGAAACAAAAGGACTTTAAATGAAAACACGTGAATTTTTTCATGCATATGTTGTATTGCATGCAACATGCGAATAAAAATAAAACAACTTTGTGCTCTTCAAACGAAACAACAAGTATGCACTGGCAGTATAATCGTAGAACATGTTGCTGTTGTCGTCATCGTGGTCGTCGTCGTCATTGTTGCTGTCGTTGTTGTTGGTGTTTTACATGCTACATACCTTACAAGTATCATCGCTTATTCAAGTATTCAATGTTTTAGTTTGCTATATTATTACTATTATACTTAGTTGGCGGATGACAGTGTAATTATGGCTGTTGTTTTAGGTTCAGCTTCAAGAGGTGAAGCATAGAGCCGTTTAGAGTATATAGTTTACATGCCCTTTAAATGGCAAAATAACAACAGCGACACCAAGAGCGGTGGCACTTGATGGAAAAATTGCATAAGAACCAGACTCACGGGCCATTATAAATAAGATGCTTTCAAATGTGAAGATTTTTTAATACAAAAAAGAGAAACTTAGTAATATCTTATTAAAATATTGATGGTTAAACGTCAATTTTAACAGCAGAAATCAAATTAATAATTGTAATGTTATAGCTGGCAAAAAATAAATCGACTATAACCAATAAATAAGTGTGAACGAGACAAATGTAACATTTGAAAGTCAAGAGAAAAAATTAAAAATTTAAATATAAAATATGTATGACATGTATATTAAATATGTATAGACATATTGTTGAATAAGAATATATGCCTTACATGTAAGCTCCCACACTGATTGCGATTTGTTGGTTCACAAGGTGTGGTCTACGCAGCAGTGATATAATAGCTTATAACGATGCAATAACTCCACTATAGGTGGCGCTCGATAAAGAATATGCCTACAGGGTAATGCCACCAGTTTATATTTATTTTCACTTAGAGTTTAATTGAGATAGAGAGAATGTATTCTTATCTATTAGCATTACAAATTTTAAACCCTACGCAAAGTACTAAAAATAACACATGAGAAGAAAATTTAAATAATTTAAAAACAATTGTCAGTACATCCATCTAGAAACATTGTGAAATATGTAATGTTCACTGGCATCAAATATTTTGTAATGCCGACTGTATTTGCGACATATTAAACAAAATTTTAGAAGAAAAATTGGTAAAGGTGCATTATAACATCAGTTATTTTTGAAGTTTTGCCAATAAATAATTTTGTTTCACAGTAAAATTATAACTATGAAGTGAAAAATTCAATGATCGTAGTTTTAAAGGATTCGGAATAGTTCTATGAGACTTTTGTTACATATTCCGATTATATATTAGGACAATATCTGCAATAATCCAGTAATAAAGTAAGGAATGTGCTGCCAGTATTTCAATAAATTTTAAATATATATCTTTTCATTAATACGATAGCAAAATTTTCAAAATTCTACAAAGGCCCTAGAAATCATAATAACGGGTGATAAATTTTTAGATACTTTTTACACATGGCATTTTCATGACTAATTTAACTAGCATTTTTGTTCAGTATTGTTTAACATTTCAAACGTCCACATAATAATTCAGCTGCACTGGGAATATCAGGGTTGTGAGCTTAGAGCATATTATGGCTCACAAAATCGGTCTTCCAAATGCAAAAACAATACAAAATGAAGCTTGCGCAAAAGAAATCAATCATGAGGATCTCGGAAAATTTGAAAAAATCCCTTTTTCGAAATAAAATTTTGCATAGCAATAAAATCGATTTCTAGCTTTGCGGCAAGGAAGAACAATCTAAAGAGGTTGGAGTTTTCATATAATCTAAACAGAACTATTGGAATCAATGGTCCACACTTGTTTAAGATGGTGCTGTTACAGCCCATGAAAGCATGACAATATTGCGAGAAAAATTCATTGAATAGCTAATGTCACGCTTCGAATTAGGGAATTGACTTGTTAGATCATGTGAAATCACGTCTCAAGGCTTTTAGACACTAAGTAGGGTGCAAAGTCTGCAATAATAAAAAAATGTTATCCGAAATTGAAAGTCAACATTGTTTCCATCATACGCCAAAATACAAGAATGCACGAATGATCCATGCAAGATCGTTTCTTTTATATGATAATAAAGTTTATCTGATGAAATTGTTTTTTTTTTTTTTTTGCAAAGCAATGAATCGCCCAATAGAGTAGGCTTCAAATCTTATGGTATCTTTTATTTTATGTGTTTTTTACCACATTGACAGGACTGCTCTTAGGGTTTTTTTTTAATATATCCATTTCGTGCTTAGAATCGCAGTTACTATGCTATCCATAATCGACAAGATTAAGTATCATAGCCCATAGCCCAATCAGATCTCATTTTTTAATTTATAATCATTAAATCTTATCCAATTCGACATGAAATGTTTCCTAGATGGTCCTTAGGCAATCGATTTTGTAAGCAATGTCGATTTACACTATGCTTTCTCATAAGATAAATTTAAATATTTAACCAAACTTATTCATTGTAGCCGGAAAAGAATTTTCTTATATGAAGTAATTTTATATAAGCATTATTTCGTTTAAGCGTTGTCCACTGTAGTATTAAAACCCACGCATTAATGATGAGTAAAATTGTTTTGATATCTTCCAATATAATCAAACAAACTAAAATGTTATCCATAATTAAAACAAAAGATAACGTTTAGAGAATAATAAAGAATATTATAAATGAATTATTCATAGGATACTGCTGTTATCTATGTATATGCTATCGAACATTTATCATTTTTAAATAAATACGATTTAGGTTACATTCTATATGTATAACTATATATAGGGTGATTTTTTAATCGTAGTTTTTTTTTTAATCGAACAAAGCACTCAAATTTACATCACATATTAAAATTTTATATTGGAATTGATAAATTGGGGTTTGCCGTTTAATTTTTAAAGATAATTTCATGTAAATGTTTTCCGCGGCTCCGGTTCAAAATGTCCATTTGGAAGGTCCAATTTTTCGCCACTTTTTCGAGCATTTCGGCCTGTATTCCACGAATAACGCGTGTTTTGCTATCCTGTAAGACATCAATAGTATTCGGCTTGTCCATATAGACTGCCTACTTGACGTAATCCCATAAGATAACAAAAAGGCGTTAAATCGCAAGATCTTGGGGACCAACTCACAGGGCCAAATCGAGAGATAAGCTGCTCACCAAATACATCCCTCAACATATCTATTGTTTCACGAGCAGTGTGGCATGTTGCATCGCCCTGATGAAACCACATGTCAACCAAGTTCAACTCAGCCAATTGGGGCAAAAAAAATCCTTGTGGTTGAGTAATACATGCCCAACCGCTGAGAACGGCGACAAATTGACATTTCACGATCGTCATTAACGCTGGTCGCTACGGCTGCAATATTTTCTTTGGTACGCACTCTACGCATACGAGTCGATGGTTTTATGTCCAACAAAGTGAATTTGGTGCGAAATTTGGAGATAACAGCACGAACTGATGATAAAATTGGTGCGAAATTTGGAGATAACAGCACGAATTGTTGATTCAGCAGGTGGATTATGACGACGATAAAATGGTCGTATCAAACGATGCACATTTGTCACAGAGCACGAATTTTGATAATAAATTTCAACGATTTGCAATCGTTTCTCGCTTGTTAGCCTTTCCATAATGAAATGGCAGAGTATACTGTACACTTTTCACTTTGACAGATGACGTTTGCACGCCATTACCAACCAGTGCTGCCAACCTGAAAAACTTAAATCTTAAACAATCACCCTATATCTGTATATCTGCTCGTATATAGCAATACAGTGAAATACTAATTTAGTGGCATAATGTTAGGCCAATTCATGCAACTGAAAAGTTCGTTTAAAGAAATGCTTTGATCCATCTATCTCAAACTATTTTTGAAATACTATACAGTTCTTGTTTTAAATACTCAGGTTTTTTTTGATCTTTTATTATTTTTCTTTTGATTACCGCTTCATACTTTATAACTTTTTTTTCACATTCTACTGATTTTAACACAACTGATTGCCGTTAAACATCGAATTCGTTAAATAGATATGCCGTTGTATTATCATTTATATGCAGATATTTGTTGTTATGCAAAATTGTGAACAAAATAAACGTGAAACTCGTCGTTCCAGCTAGGGATTTTGAAAAGCTTGAACCAAAATGTCAGTTAAACAAATAACTTCTGTTCGGCTAATATTATAAATAGCATTTTGAGAATATTTAAAATGATTCCAAAATGTTTAACATAAAATTAAATGGAATGGCCGTATTTTATTTATTTATTTTTTGGCTTGTAATTGAAAGCCTTCTGGTCAATTATAGGTGAATTACAATATGCAACAATTCGTCTATTAGAGTTAATCTGCTCAATAACATAAATTAAAAAAACACGTAATAAAAATTAAATATGAATTTAATAAAAATGTAATATAATTTTAAAGAAGTTATGATTATTAGAGACAAAAAAAGTATGAAAAAAAGAATAATTCAAAAGTTAGAAGTTAATCGGTATATAAAATGTTAATATATTTCACAATTTAATTGAAAACAAAATTTCACAGTAAAGTCTGAAAGTGCTGCAGAATGTGCCTTTTGGGAGATTCAGGACATAATTTAAAATATTTTAAATGTCAAACAAATTAAGAAAAATTGAATAAATAATGTATACACGTAGGAAACTTGGCAGCATTTTGTGCGTTATTTGACTTATACAATTAAGATATTATGTAAATGTTGGAATAGTTATATTTTAATTTAATTTTAATTTAATTTTTACTATAAATTTATTGATCCTATTTAAGGACCTTTTCTTCTCTCTATGCAAAATATATTAGATTATGTTACATTTTGTAAACCCTGTAAAACGTACAAGTACATTCTATATGTGTATGTTGACTTTAACAGCTTATTTATTTTCAAAAAATTCTCATAGTTTTGATCCAAATTCCGAGCAATCGAGATATTTATCTTCCTCACCATGTTATAGCGTTTACAGTTCATTTTCTCCCTCTTTTTTTCCTCTATGTTTTTACGCACCACATGATAAAGATATCATCCGTTTCAACACATTAAACTTTAGTTTCTTTGTATTAATTTATTCAAAAGGAAAACAAAATGTTGTGCTCCACCTCCTAACTCAAAATTGTACATTTAGTTCTGCTCTTCAGTTGATTTCATAATTTTTATTTTCTCAACGTACGGATAATGATAAATTAATTTTTAATATTACTTAATATGATCCATATAGTGGAGAAAATGAGACTTTAACTCAAAACGAAATCCCAAAACACACACACACACACTCATTAACAAACACACACACACATACACACTGGCTGGCAATATATCGTGTACGTAATCTGCCGGTCGGTCCAGACACACAACAAACACTACGCATGCGTTCAGAAAACTGTAACCGGTTCAAAGTATCAGCATCGGCAGCAGCAACAGCAGTTAGGCTGCCATAATGTCTTATCTTAATGGAACGAAAAAGTAGGCAGGCAAGAACGTGGAGCAACAACAAAAAACAGGCAAAACTATACATGTATGCGTGTGTAAATGATGGTGGCGTCGGTGGTGGTGGTGGTGGTTGTGACTTTAATGGCTTCCGAAATGATCATAGTTTAAATTTTAATGGCAGTCTCGGTCACCCATACTACATTGTATGCAATACACACAAACACATACACTTTCTCACATTGAAACCAATAAATGTCGTTGCGTTACGCTTTAAATATGAGATATTTCTCATTTTGAAATGTTAAGGAATTCGAAGGGGAGATATGATGGCAAACGTCTTTAAAATGTTCATTCTATTTATTTGGAGAAATGGTATACTAAGCAAGCTCTTAGGTGATATTTCACCCGATATAATGAAGGTATATATCATAATACATCAAATGTAGCACCTGAAGGAAAGCGTTTAAAGTATTAAGTACGAATATACTTAGAGCAAATGTCCTTTATAGCTTTTGAAACCGATTGAGAGTTGTCCGTCTGTCTGACTGGCTGGCTGATAGGAACGATAGCTGTCATAAATCTTAATGGAAGTTCTTAAAACTTTACACAGCTCTATAAATATTTTGTCCAATCCCTTCTTTTACCTTCAGCACTAATTGACTAATTTTGCGAAATTTGGTTTTTTCCTCGTAACTCCCCATTCGTAAACAGCAATAACTTAAGTAGTTGTCCCTGCTATTGGTTCAGAATTCTTGGCTGCATTTGAAAACATCGACTGATTAACCATGACCATTCTGGCACCTCCAATAAAAATGTCTGATTGAATCCGCATATTATTAGGTTCATATCTTTCAGTCAAATGTATTGAATTTAATCAAATCTTGCACATTTGTTAAATGAGCATTAATTTCATGGAATGAAAATGGATGGCATTACTAAGCACTTTCTGGTACCTATCATGTAAGATGACCGGTTTATCTAAATTCATTTGCTGCTTGGACTTATTAAATGCTTGCCAGTTCTGTTGCGCTTTATAGCGGATATTTAAAAAATCGGCCGCTCTGGTAACTCCTACTGCTTTAATTCCCAATATTTTTTCATAATAACCACGTATAAACTCTGAAGGACCTTAACTTATTTGACTCAGTTCACTTGATTGAAATTTCCATAGTGGTTTGTTATGAAATAAGTAAACGTTTTAGAAATTGAAACTAGCAATGAGTAGGAAAGTCCACTTTGTTTCAAAACGGGTAACTTTTATTAGTATGAAAAATAACATTAACGTACCATTTGAGGAAATCTAGTGGAAAAGTACTATGTGCCCGTACTAGTTATGAACGCACGAAGATTTCTTTAGAATTATTGGAATTTAGAATTTTTTTCTTCAATAAGTTTCATTGTTATTCTCATCCCCTTCAAGTGCCGTCGTTTGGTATCGATATTCATAACAGATTTTTAATATAATCACACCATTCATCCTTTCCCTTCATGGGATATTGGATTTTTATAGCATATTTTCTTTCTTTCTTTATGCCGTAACATGTAATTTCAAGAAAAAATTATATTACTTTAATATAAAGAAATCATTTTTTTCTCTTCTTGCCGTATTGAATAGCCAAGCTATTAATCAAAATAAAACTGTTTTGCAATCTCCAAACGAGAAGAGCAAAAACTGTGTTTTTTTTTCTTCTTTCGAAAAGTTTAACAGAATTGACCTTAAGAAAATATGAGCAGGCGAACGGCATCTCGACAAAATCTGACTTAACAGATATGTCTTGCACTTAGCATTGATTGGTTTTGTTTTGCTCTGAGTTTTTTTTTTACACAATTCCGGCCATCTTTGGTCTTTGACCAGGGAGTCTTTGTTATGTGATGGCCAAGTATGTTTGCTCAGCCGGCCATTGGGACGATTATCGTGCGCAGTCTAGGTGGATGAACGAACCATCATTGAGCCAACAAATAATGCAGGTAATTGTAAATACCCTTTAGGGTTACCATTATAATCAAACGTTTAGCAGATTGTATGCAATTTTGTTGTTGCTATTGGTTGTTAGTGGTATATAGGTGGTGGTGTTGTAATGTAATAAAATGCTATAATTTTAAAATTATATTTTTTCTTTAACTTATTATTTTTTAAGTTGTTGTTTTGGTCTATAACCCCGAAAGGTAGTCATTGTGCACTGGAAATTATATAGAAAAAAATAATTAATATCACATTGCTTTGCGTTTTATTTGAAAGGTAAAACAACACAGAATTACGAGTACAATGTAAAACAAAGTGTATTTAAATTTGTCTGAAGGAATTTGTGACATTTAAAATTATATGGTGGAGAAATATATTTAACATTTAAGTAGATTTAAAATACAACTTAAATGAAAACAAAATCTTTTCGAGACAAGGGGGAAATGAAGAGTTCATACGAATATATTATATTCTTGTTAATTTAATTTTCCTGTATTACATTCAAATTCTAAGCGACCGCGGCACGATGTTCGTTCTTATGATCGTAAGTTCAACCCCTCATACAGCTACCTATTATTATTTCAGCGGTGGCCACATCGATGTACCTGGCGAACACTTGGAGTAGTCGAGTAATTGACAAGTCCTGTAAATTTTTCTCAAACTGTAACTTTCAGAATAGGGTTTAAACTGTAGATCCCGTTGAGTGAGTCTAAAAATAGAATGCGGGAAGTCCTCCCATGTTTCGTTCATGAGATGCAAAAGCATTTTTTTATGCTTAAATTTTGCTGACTTGATTTAATTGTTAACTTTTATTTACTATTATTCAATTTTGTTATAGCGTTAAAATCTGTCAGTTCATATCAAATGTGTTTGACGATTTTTACAATGGAAGAAAATATCACATAAAGAAATTGTCTCAAATTCTGTATTGCAAGTAAAATTTCGCGTGTAGAATTTCGCGTACATATGAGTGGTACAGTGTATGACGAAACAGTGTACGATAGTGACAGACGAAAATACCACATAAAGAAGTTGTCTCAAATTTTATATTGCAAGTAAAATTTCGTGGTGAATCAACTTTAGCAGAAACAGTCAGTCAGGATATGGTGGAAGATATGCCTCGCTCTGGTTGACCTTCAATTTCTTCAACTGAAGAACAATTGAACATGGATTAAATGATGGTTGAAAAACGTCATTTAAGTATGAGAGGGAGCTACTGAATTTTCATTTTACATAAATGTTTGGATGTGGAACACGTTGGTGATCCGCTAGTTTTGTTAGACTTGGATTTTCTTCAAAAATTCAATCGCGGAAAGGGCGTTGAAGGCATACTAATCTGTCCCTATATCAATAAAACGTGTTATGACTGGCAACGAGAAATGACTTTACAAGTCCGGCATGCAAATCTGTCTGTTCAACTGAATCGAATCCGGAAAAATCATGTCAAAGTCGATTAAAAGTTAACATAATGTTGACAGTTTGCTTTGATTATCGCGATGTTGTGCACTTGGAATTTTTGTCAGAAGGTCATGCGATGAGGACTATTATCAGGACGTTTGTTACAGCAAATTCGCCGAAAAAGTCGAGATTTATGAAAAGGAATCTAGGGATTTTGCACTGTGATAATGCACCATGTCACAGCATTATCATGCGATTTTCAGCCAAAATCTCAACAAGTATCATAACCTTATCTTTTTCTCTTTTCAAATTCAAGTTACCAATTCAGTGGACAAAATACATAAAACAGAATTCGCGGCGAGAACAGAAGTCTTTTGTGGCAAATGCGTTTGAAAAATGCTTTGATGATTGAATTATTGTTTGTATCGTTTAAGGAAGGACCTACTTTGGCGGCCATACGATAAATTTGAATGAATAATAAATGAAAATAATAATTCACAAATTCAACCCACGTTTTTGGCAAAATGTGTTATTCGTTTTGGAAAGTTTTCGCTATATTTGTTCAATATCTGGTATGGGCTATATTTGCTTGGTGCTCACATTTGTAACACCCATAAATATTGGATTTAGACTGTATGAAATTACATCTAAATTTGCGACAAACGATTCATTGTTGATTCACCGGTGCTTGTTCGTCTGTGTCCATGAATCGTTGTTGTCAAAGTACTGATTGCATTTATGAACCGATTTTACCCAAAAATTGTCTTTATTTTATTAAAAAACGGAAGAAAATGGATCATGCTTTTATATAGCTCCATATAAGTTCTTAAACATTTCTGATTTTCAATTTCTAATTTCGTTTATTTTGTCAATGGAAGCATTTTCAAAGCATTGAAAAAAGGATCAAAAGCTATTATGAATTTCCAGAAAATTTTTATATTTTCACTCGTTGTAAATCATAAATGAAGTTGTATATTTCATATTAATAAATGTGTAAATTATAACTTAAGTTTATTGTCACAATAAAATACTATAAGAAATATATGCATTAATTTTCTACTTTTTCTTTGATTACTATGAAGATTTGATGCACTAAATTTATATGTACGCTGGAATATTACAATGTAAATTATTAAACAACTTGAAAATGTCGAAATTATTGTAACTCACTTGCTTTATTACCCATTAATAAAAGTTGAAATTCGTTTCTCCTCAATATACATATAATATAATTGATTTATGGATGTTCAACTCACGAGGATATTAAATTTAATTTTGTCTATTCTGCTAACCACAAATCACATAAATTATTTCTAGAAAATACATATGCAAATATTTCCTTCAACCAAAGGTGTTTCTTGAACTTTATTCACATGTTTCCTCTTTTTTTTTTTCTTGTTTCATATTTCTTTGTTAACATTTAAGAAAATATATTGGAAAATATTTTCGTCTCAACCACAATCCTAGTCATATATAAGATTTCTTTTTCTTTGCTGTTGTTATTATTGTTACCATCAAATAATAAATTAAATTATTTACGCGTATAAATATTTCATTCTCCATTCTTTCATTGCTAACACCCGCCGCTCCGACCCCACCTGACAGTCAGCGAAGGAACCGAAAGAAATGCAAAAAACACAAAAAGAAATCATTTTTATCACATGTATGTGTATGCGTCTTTATACACAGACGAGATGACATTTTTCATGAAAATGCTATTTTCACGGTACTTTATATTCCCGAAGTATAGGAAAGCACTTGGAGAAGCTCGATGCCCGGGCAATCTGAACAAACATATACATTGTCCTTTTGTTATACGTCTTATGGCCCCGCCGCATAAATAATATTCTTTTTCTCCAGTTTTAACATATGTGTATATATACGTATTTATGTGTGTGAATATATGATAAATGCGTGTATATATAGTATATGTATATATATAATACATATATAGTGACTTCTCCTGCTTTACTTTTTCTCTTGCAATAAAATCGTAATAAAATACATTGGTCACGTAATTTCGTTTGTCTGTGGGATTTTATTGCCATATTTTTGTGTGGGTATGTGTTCCTGCGATTGTTTGCCATGATCCTTTTCAGCCATGTCGCCCGTTCTTTTCTGGAATATTACATTTCGGGGGAGTTTGTCTGTGTGGGCCTGTTTGATGCGGTTGTTATGCATCATTTTTATGTGATTTCGGTCGTCGGTTTTCATTGATTTACGAGGTGGAAAATTACTACTGCGGAAGTATTTACGTTTTTTACAGGACTATCAAGGATATTAAGGATTAATCGCTTACGGTAGGAAATTGGTGCAACGGCAGTAAACAATGACCACACGAACATACATGTATTTCTGTAGTGTTGTATAAATTATAGCCACAAAAATAGGTCAAGTAAAAACGTATTCGAAATGAAATAAGTTGTTTGAAAATTTAATTCAAGTTCATTAGGAAGTAATACCCAACAGACGGACTTTTGGACAGTGATCTCAAATGTGACTCAAATTCATACAAATTTAATATAACTGGTGTTCCCTTATTATTTTTCCACTATGACTCCTTTTCAGGATTTTCAATCTACAACTTGGTATTCCGCGTTCGGTACTTTCCCTACCACTCTTATACGTGGCTGCACTTTGCACTGCAATTCTTGGCACAGCTCTCCTAACATTTTTCGTGCAGCTATGTTGTCATTGTCCGTTGTACGGTCATAACTTTGAACCCAATAACCTGAGGCTGTCGGTTGTTCTCTCTAAATTATAACACAATTTCCACTGATTTTGAAACAAACAACGCCGCAACACAAACACAATCTCTTCAAAACAGAAAAAACACAAGGATATCTACTAAAATGCACACACACACATTCTCTTCGTCTTGGCCACAGTCACAATTCACATCAGTTCATGTTAGACAGGCAAAGAAAAAAAAAAAGGACAACGAAAATTATAGAGTGGTCATATGCAAATAAAAAGGTAATAAGTGGGTGTTTAATAACTAAACTGAAAGGATGCCAGCAATCAAGCAGAGACACTCTGCTTTACACGAAATGCAGCAAACCTTACCAAGAGATGGCGATGGCTAAATACGGTGCTGCAAAAAAGGATAACAACACAAAATAAACATAAATTGTCACTGTACAGTCTGAAATGGAAAGAAGCGTAAATGAACGTAAAAGATACACACTCTCTAGTATTAAGGTTTAAGCCAAAAACGTTTATGTACGAGTATTTGTTGTTCTCCTTTTTTCCGTCCGTTCATTCGGTCGTTCGTTCTTTACAATTCGTTTAGGCCAAATTACACTCTCTTACACAAACAGGAGATCTGTGAGCCGCATTAAAAAAGAAGGATGTTTAATTTGCGTGGCATTTGCAGCTGCCTGTGGCAAAAAAGATAACGACGAAACGTTACTGAACGGCAACCATACACAACAAAACAGCAGCAGCGACAGGCGGCAACAAAATGTTTTGGAGTGGGTCGCGATTATGGGGAGGTAATACTATAGTTTCTTGGCACACGGGGGAATAGATGGTTGGTTAATGGGGAAAATGTTAAATGGTTTGAGTTTGCAGTTGATAATATTTATTTGTTAATAATTATGGATTTATAATTACGGTTTCTGGGACCAGATTATGATGAAGAATGGCATGAAATGCCATGAAATGGAATGAGAAAGAGAAGGTGAGATAAGGTGTTTTGTACAATAAATGTAAATGAAGAAAATGCAGCAGTTGATGGCACAACGAAAATAGAATTTCACACTGAAAATGTCTATTAGTAGTTCGAATAGAAATGATCAAAATTTACAAATCGAAGGGCCTGGGAGAAAATGGGATTAGGCTTGTTTTCCAAACTTATCAGGGATTAAAAAATACTTTCATTTTTAATAGATATGATCAATATGTACATAATTTTCAAGCACTATGTCGATTGATTTCACATTTCTTAGTTTCCAGCCATCTTTGTCAGTTAAAATTTCGAGAAAAGTGGAAGAAATACTCTGAATTGGTTCGAAAACAGAGTGTTAAGCAAATTTACTGATATTTTTTATTGGAGTGAGGAGACGGCATTTTATACACAATGGCTTGATGCTTTTGGAAAAGTATATTACAGGCCAGCTTGAGAATTCTACGTACGGAATTACGAGGTGTGTTCAAAAAATATGGTGAAATATCAAATTTCGCGGGCTGCGTACATTCGACTCTCGATTATTTTTTTTTTTTTTTTTTGGTACACTCGTCTCGAAGATATGTTTATAGCATGTTTAATTTGTTTGTGAGAGGCATAAATAAAACAAGTGTTTTGGGTGTTCAGCGATTTTCTGTTATCGAAAAAGTCAAAGAAGTTTCACCTTAAATGTTGACAGTGGCATACGGTGAGAGTACTCTGAGCCAAAGAAAAATGTGTACAAGTGGTACAATTTTTTCACAGAAGGTCGAGAAGATGTGAATGACGACGCTCGCTCTGGACGCCCCAGCACATCAATAACCGATGAAAATGTTGAGAAAGTGAAGAAAATTGTTGTGGAGGATTGTCGAATCACAATTAGAGAAGTTGCTGAGGATGTCGGCATATCGGTTGGCTCATGCCATGCAATCTTTTCGGAAATTTTGGCATGAAGCGTGTGGTAGCGAAGTTCGTTCCAAAATTGCTGAATTTTGACTAAAAACAACGTCGCTCGATGCTCATCACTCAGGAATTGTTGAATGACGTCAACGATGATTCAGATTTGTTTAAAAGGGTCATAACTGGTGACGAATAATGGGTATATGGTTATGACAACGAAACCAAAGCCAAATCGACCCAATAGAAAAGTCCAGAAGAGCCAAGACCAAAAACAGCACGCCAAGTTCGAAATGTCAAATGTCAAGGGTTTGCTCAGTGATGTCTTCGATTACTATGGCGTAGTAAATCAAGAGTTCTTACTACAGGATCGTACGATAAATAAGGAGTATTACCTTGAAGTTATGCGCCGTTTGAACTGTTTCGAAGATTGAAAATAAAAAAACGCTGGCACAAGTGTACTTTGAAGGAGATGCGTTAGAAATTGATGAATAAATAAATATTTTTTAAGAAAAATAAAAATTCACCTTATTTTGTGCTCCCACTACGTAGATTTTCTTAACCCGGCACTAGAACTTTAATCAGGCCAACTACCCTCGGCAAATCTGTACGCAATTTCCTTTTAACAAAACTTTAACTTTTGTTTTGGAGCAAAAATACTGTTGGTGCCCAAACATACGCCGGAACATGGCGTTACTTTTTATATTCTCTTAGATAATATAATCACTCTATATAATCACCTCTATAAAAGGTTTTCCACTGTGTAATTCTTAACGAATTTAGTTTGCTTTATCTATCTAACATTAAATAAAAATACTCCATCTGTTACATACCGATGTTGAAACAGAGTTGAGAAGTAATAAGAGTGAAGGAAGGCTTTTTTAATAGAAACTTGCGAAGAACGTAAAAATTGGATAAGATTTGATGAAAAGGAAATGCAGGAAGATTTAGTGGAAAATATGTCAGAAGTTGGAAGGTGGAAACCTTTGGAAACTATTGTCAGAGCCCCTATACCTAAGTTAATTCAAATCGATTAACTATTTAGAATGACAAACCAAAATAGAATAAAATAGTTTAGTAAAATCGTGCTATGTCTATTACTTTTATATTCAAAGCTTTATAACTTTGCTTTATAAATCTCTACAAATGTTTTGGAGAACAGCGCTATCAAGTGATTGAATGGATACACGCAATATCTTCGCATCCCTTAACAGGTTAACATTGCAGCAGCCAATGTCATGGATGTCTATTAATTTACGCTCTGTCTAACCAAATAAAGTATTTGGAATTTATATTTTCTAGACTAATTAAAATCCAAATACTACTACAATTATACTCAAACACCTACACTCAAACAAGAACAAGCATACGCACATTTCCAACACATTCACATTTAGCCCGAATGACAATAAAACAATTGCGGCAACATATAACTAACTGTCAACTGGCACTAAATAAATTAAATTTTACTCGTATTATACAATTATCATCCTCATCAACACCATTGTCGTTTAGTAAGCTTCATAGTGCACATAGAGATGAGTAGTGAGCGGCAGAACCAGGGGAATGATGAAGAACTAATTGCAAAAGTTTAACATACGGGAATGTACTCTCACTGGTTTGATGTGATGATGATTTTAGGCTAGAAATCACCCACATCCTTGGGAAAAAGGCAGGCAGCATATTTGTTAAAAACCACAATGGAAATATGAACTAACATCTATGACCCTGCCGCCGACATATGTACGCATATGTGTATAGACGAATAAGAACAAATGTCAGTACAGCTGGCATGGGTGTATGTGTGATTTTCCACTATATAAGAATTAATTGCAAAATGCCTGACAATCAGAGGGGCGTGTGTTTATATTTATGTTTCTAGTAGTGCCAGTGGTTGATCTAGAAGTAGTGGTGGCAACGGCAAGATTAAATACCCCATCATCACGTGCCGCAAACGTAACAAAACAAAAAAAAAAATTAATGCAATTTATTATCTATAAAGTAAAATGTAATTAATTTTGTATTTATCTACACACATGTACTGCTGGCATTTGTTTGATGATGACCTTAGAATATTAATAAAGTTCACACATTCTACATTCTGAAATGCAAAACTTTAATTTAACAATTTGCCCCTGGCAAATTGGAAATTTGTTTTCAAAAAAAAAAAAAGTTCACATATTTTCCTCCGTTGCTGCTGCATTGGATGCTATGCTTCAAACTCTAGCAACAACAATGAAATTTAAAAGGATAACAAATATTTCCGCTGACCAAAACTATGTGAACCTTAATTAAGGCAAAACTATTTTTTGGATGCTGTTCGATGCTACGGCTTTCATTTGCGACCATTTACTATGTTTGGTAATTTTGGCTACATTTAGGCTTTGGGTTAGTTTCGTTGTTGTTGGATGTTCTCTTTTTTTTTTGTGGGACAAAATTGTGGAGTTTTGTGGAGGTCTTTGGATGTTTTATGTTGAAACTCATAACATTTTGCAGCGGTAGCAATTTGTCACAGATTTATTTCTTTCATAAGTTTAAAAAGTTTAAAAAGAAACTTCAATTTTAGAATATTTGCCGACAAAACTAAATTAAATCACTCATTTACGCATGTTTAAAAATTATTTGTCACAACTCAAAAAAAAAAAAAAAATAAATAAATAAAATCACAAAATTTTAATATTTTGTCCAGAGGGTCTTCAGCTTTACTGATGCTTTTAGGCCTTGGACTTACTGTCAATCATTTTTTTTGTATATTGACGTCGAATATCACCACATTTTATTTTGGGCCAAAGTTCATTTACATTGTGCCACATTATCGTACTGTATCAGCCGTATTTTCCTACAAAGACCATACATTTTGGGTTCAGATCTGGATTCTCAGCCAGCTAATGGCCGCTGCATTGTTTAAAATTTTTTGTTAAAAATCCAATTTTTAGCTATTGTAGTCATTTCCATACTGTCAAGAAAGTACTTCATCCCGAAATTCTATTAAATTTGAACTCGAAAGTACGAAAATAATTTCCTCTTTTCGTAACACCGTCGACTTTTATCAACAGACAGAAGCAGATTCACATCTTATTATCCCCATTCTTCATGGTTTTTTTTCTGGTGCTTTTTCAAAGCTCTTTGTGTGTGGTACCAATGACACCGTTCAAAAACTACGAATTACGTTCTCGTTCAACCGTATTATCCCCTTCCAGCCATTGACGTTCTAATTTTTGTGCACTTTGCAAAACTTGAGACTCTTCAGTACACTTTTCGAGGATAACGCTGATTCCTTCCGCTTTACACCAAAATTCGGAACAATTCTTCGAAGTCCTTAGCTTGGTGAACAGTTGCTGTAACTTCTTCTAATACTACCACCTACTGAATCGTTGTTATTCACTCCATAGCTCTAGCATTTTTTGGTTCAATAAATTCATTAAATACATTACATATATTACAAATATAATGCAATAAATACATTACATATGTATATTATATTGATATATGGGGTGATTTTTTAAGATTTAAAATTTTCAGGTTTGCAGCACTGGTTTGTAATGGCGTCCAAACGTCATCTGTCAAAGTGAAAAGTGCCATCTCATCATGGAATAACGAATCAAGCCACCAAGTCCAATTTTTGGTGAATGGGCCTTATAAAAGCTCAATGAAAATCCGCTTATTTATCGAAAAATTATGTTCAGCGATGAGGCTCATTTCTTGCTGAACGGATACGTACACAAGCAAAACTGTCACATCTGGAGTGACGAACAGATGCATCCCGAAAAAACGACAGTCTGGTGTAGTTTATGGGCTGGTGGCATCATCGGTTCAACGACGGCGAACGATATCGAGTCATGTTAACGATCTTTTTTTTTTGCCCTAATTTTGATCTTGGTTGACATGTGGTTTCATCAGGACGGAAACAATGGATATGTTGAGCGATGAATTTGGTGAGCAGCTTATCTCTCGATTTGGCCCCCAAGATCTTGCGATTTAACGCCTTTTGATTATTTCTTGTAGGCTTATGTGAAGTTGTTAGTCTATGTGGACAAGCCGAACACTATTGAAGCCTCAGACCGAAATGTTTGAAAAAGTGACGAAAAATTGGACCTTCCGAATGGAGATTTTGAGAAGAAGCCACGGACAACATTTACATGAAATTATTTATCGATTCCAATAAAAAATTTTAATATATGATGCAAATTTGAGAGTTTTATTCGATTTAAAAAAAAAAAAAAACTACAAGTAAAAAATCACCCTTTATTAGCAGTTTTTAGGATCAGCAAAGAGTTTTATGAAAAAAAGCCAAATTAATCATTATATATCTCTAAGTGCGGGCCACTGTACGTATACGCCTACGCCCACAGAATGTATCCATAGAATTTATTTCGATATCTCAATGACAAATACTAAATCTCTGAGACCATTATTTTCATTTCACATTTGCTTTACAACTCCACAAAATGATCAAGTTTTTGATACGAAATAAACGCAGAACAATTATTTATTTCCTAAATGTGCTTTTAGCTTAAACTTTTAGCTATTATAACTTATATGTAGAGAAACACTGATGCAACCATTCCAATTATTCGTTTAAAATATCAACTCCATTTTCCCAAATGCTCTGTCAGAAAGAAGCATACCATTAGTCTTTCGCCTGCGCTTCGGTGTGACTAATTAAGCAATTAATGGTGGTGGAGAATAAAAAAACAACAACTTCCAAAAGATTCTCGTAACATAAAAAGTAAATTAGTTCAAATGTACTCGTATGCGTGTGATCAGACACAGACCCTTTAAAGTTTCCCTTAACAATAAATGACCAGAAGAGGACCTTAATAATGGTACAGATCGCGATAATGTTGTTGTCTTACATAACAAATTAGTTAACGCCTTAATTCATAAGGTCGTTGATGTGGCAAATGTTTCAAAATATGGAGAGCAAAAAATTACGGAATATAAATTATATACCCAAATATGTATGTATATAACAAAAAAAAAGTACTTATATATGTAAAGAAGTACAATTTAATATATTTTACAATTACAATGGTGGTGTTCCTGATGGTACAGTTTTCAAATTTTTTTTGTTTCCCCAGTTTTGACAAATGTCTAACTCTTGGTAATTGTTGTTAAAGCAATTAACAAAGCCATTAGTTATGCATTGTTTTTCATAGTATCCTTAATCATCTAGTGGTAAACGAAACAGTGGTATATGTATATTTACAATGTATTTAAAGCTATTTGATGGCAGTGAAAACATTATTTAACCCCATAGCCAGACTAACGGGCAACGTACTGTGGTCTACCCTTTCCCTTTAGAGGCTTAACCGTCATTCGTTGGTACTGGCACTTATTCATTTTGTAGCCTTAGAGAATTTGCGTTATGATTTGCTTTATATTATGACAGAAAAGTATACCAAAGATGCTTCACATATATCGAACACTGTGCACAGTATTTTGTGTGATTATAGCCAAAGGCGCATATTTATAGCTTGTAAGTGTTTATATTCATTCACATGAGAGCACTCGCATAATTTGCCATTGTCGGTGCGCACAAAATGGGCTGACTTATCAGAAAAAGTTTTATTACATGTTTTCATATTTTTTATGTATTTTGTTTTGGTTTGAAATATTCTGGTATTCTTTGTCACATAAAACATGCTGCTTTAAAACGCCTCTTGTAGTCGGGACCGTGTAGTAAGAAAAACGGGTACCACAATTTGCCGCCAAGCCGCATTGGGTGTACATGTTTTATGTACTCGTATGCGTTTCACTTGTACTCGTATAGCTTTGGAAGTGTTTAACAAAAACACTCAATTTATGAAAACGCACTTAATTTTCATGTTTTTCAGTGGATTATAATTGCTGCGTTCGATGGGTTTCATAAATGTTTTTAAATGTTGGTAGCTAAAACTGAACTCAGATAATATCGATATTTTTGACAACACCTTGAAAGACATCAGCTCTAAGACGGGTATAAAAAAAACATGGAAAAAAGCTCGATTTTGCAAACATTTAAGTTACAAAGAAAACAACATTATGCAGCTGAACATAGTTATGCACTCAGAGCGGGTTGCAAATATAAGAGTGTAAGAGTTTAACACAGCTTGTATACCATTCGAATTTAATTTAGCACTTTTTCCTAAATATGTGTAAGATGTCTATGAGTACAGAGGATCCAGATAAGGTGCACAGTCTCAAAGGTGGTCAAAAGCGTAGTTGAAACGTAGTCTATATCACGAAGAAAATATTTTTAAGAAGTTAAAGAAAGGAACTTTGTTTATATAATTGATACTTTATATACTTTATACTTTGTTTATATAATGAATACTTTTTCACGTTTAACGACTTTTTGGAAGTTTATTTTTACTTCGATCTAAGGGACAAACCGCTAGAATATAAGACATAAAAATAGACATAGTATTGTGGACAGCAGTTGTAGTTTTGTGTTCATTTTAAAATAGCAAATACATTTCAAGTTTTATGCATACAATTTAATATGCTTTTAAATTGATGAAGATGAAACAAATCGTTTATTAACGGAAATGCTTTATGTCATTTTAACCATGATTCTGTGTATTGCAAAATTTACCAAAATCACACTATGAAATTCTTGGCTCACGACATCTATCTATATGTGCAATTTTTATTGCTTTAAAAAGAAAGAAGACTGGTGCAAAATTGGTCAGTTGGTATATTCGTTCGTTGAGGAATAAGCAAAATATATCGACGTAGCTCGTTTTCACCATAAAATGCTCTCTGAAATATTTTGCATCCTGTACCAGATTTTCCACTGCGAAAATAATATAAGTCGATGCATTATGCTTTCATACGATGGATCGATACATCGTTCGCGTCCTTACAGATCACATCGCAAGTAACAAAATTAAATTAATTAAATTTTCAGTTAAATTTTCAGTTAATCAGTTTTGATGGCATCTCTTAATTGAGGACATAGATACCATCAAAAGGTATATGTTTCAGGATGGTCACTTCCCTTATAGTATATAAAATTCGATTATATGTTCCTACAGATCGTATCGCAAGTAGAAAAAAACTGATACAGGATGAAAAGGGAATAAAACCACATCCGAAAGAAATTATTAATTATTAATTAAAATTAATTAAATTAATTGCAAATTTAATTAATTTAATTTTGTTACTTGCGATGCGATCAGTAAGGACGCGAACGATGTATCGATCCATCGTATGAAAGCATAATATATCGACTTATATTATTTTCGCAGTGGAAAATCTTACATTCTGACAATATTCTTGTCCACAATTAGGGCGGCACCTAATAAATCTACTCTAACTGAAGGAGTTTTTTTTTGTATCTATCAACTACTACCGCATATAGACTTTCATTGAAAAATAAGTGTTAAAAAATCTTACAAAAATTTTGAAATAGACATATTTCTCAAAAGAAAATTTAGAAAGAAAGCAGTTTACTACTGGTCGAGTTTTGTCAATTGTGTTATTTTCGGACTACAATATAGTGGACCAAGTTGCCGACCTATCTCCAGATAAGTGGGCGTTTCTTCTCATACAAAACATATCAATATCCCGTTTTTCTGGTGAAACTTTGATTTTCTGTTAAGAAGTATGCTAGTTGGAATGGCTCTCTTCGCATTTATCAACTACCAACATATAGCTGATGAATAACTGCTACACTTAGCTCACCCTTTCGGCGAAAATAGGGACCATGTATATACATTTTTCAGTAACCATACCCACAAGCAGTCCTTTAAAATGTGTACTACACCGCCATTTATTTAACGAGTAATTTGTAAAGCTGTTGAAAATTTTAAAATATCCTACTTTCCAGATTTTAAATGGCCAAGCTTTTCAAATTGTTTAAATCAAGGCATGTTCTTACGGCGATCAAAAGTATGTGACGTGTTTAGTAAACGCGCCATCCTGATTAATACTTATGAACAGCATAAATTTTATATTCGCAAACTATAAAATAGGTTTACAATACTGATACAATAATGATAACATATTGAGGGTCTTCAAACCCTTTATGATCCATAGTATAATCTTGAGAAAATTGGTAAGTATGAAACCATAGATAGTATATGAAACTAACGATAGTATTAAACTGTTCAATTAATGATTTGAATGTACATAAGGGAAATAATTGTACATACTATAGGAAATATTACGCATCTGTTTGGTTTTTGAAGACTACAATAAAATGAAGAAATATTTTCCATTATATGCATTTGTCTTTTACTAGAACTGTTCATTATTGGACTACTTGAAA
Organism: Philornis downsi; assembly: GCA_019455685.1. Taxonomy (NCBI): domain Eukaryota; kingdom Metazoa; phylum Arthropoda; class Insecta; order Diptera; family Muscidae; genus Philornis; species Philornis downsi. The sequence continues at coordinate 684,113 of JAHXMU010000118.1, read as the reverse complement.
TGATCGTCTGCATAAGGAGGTATCTGCCTCTCAAAAAACTATAAATGGTTGTTTTCCGTCACGAACACCAGATGATATAGGTGTGTGCCAACCAACCTTCATGCCACTGTAAGTTGCATCCCTGTTATCGGTTGTGAACTTACAACTGTCTAGCAATCTATTAAGGGTTTCGTGAAAATTCAACAACTTTTACGTTTTATCCATTATATTTGGTACATTCCATTTACAAAATAATTCCTCATATGTGTGTTTATCATGATTTTATTACCGCATTGCTTTAAATCATAACGTCTGAAGATGGTACAAAGTATTCATAGCAGATATTTTGCCATTTGTCATATTCCTCTTCCTCTTGCCTTCGAAATGACTCTATTATAATGGCAAATTTTTGGCAAATGTTACTTTTTTTCACCACAATAGTTCATACAAACGTACAAGTGAATAGATGGTCGGATTTTATATATATATCGCTGTAGTTAGAACAATTTCTCCAGCTCACAATCCAAAAAAAAAAAAAAACAAGTAATAGTTATGTAGCATTCTTTGCTATTGCTTTGACTACTTAGTCAACAAACCGAAGGCTGCATCATGATGTCTCATTGTGTGTCATAGCTATCTTAATGTCAGTGTGGCGTAGCGAAGATTACTCTGGAAATTGCAGCCATATTTCAATTTTTATATATCCTTTTAAAGTTTATCATTCTATCTGTGACTGCTTTTATTTGCAAACGCAATAACGATAGCAAAAGCAACAACATGACAACGACATGCAAAAATATTTTATGAAATCAAGTGAATGATGGAAAAGAAAATACATTTTCGAGTTGTAGCACTTTTTCATCAACTTAACATTCAAAATTATTTTGTGATTTAAACTATTTCCAGATTGACGTCGGCTGCCTAATTGATTGGTCTCTACATTTGAATTGCTAATGTTGTGTTGCTCCGTATTGATTGGCAAATTGGCCATAAAGAACCCTTAGCGTCATGGTAGAGCCTGCCTATCTTGAAAACTATTGAATAATTTTTGTATGTAAATTTGTGCTCTTGTCTCATCGAATGTTTTATTTTTTTTGCGATATTTTTTTGTTTTTTTTTTTTTTTTTTGTAACAATCATCCCTTCATTTTTAGTGAAATATCTAGAAATGCTTCGTGCACAAAAGGGGATTTACGAAAGAAGCAAAGATATGATGAAAAAGGGGGGAAAAAGAGAAGCGAATTAAATTAGGCGAGACTGTAGACGAATTTAATGCATCCTATTATAAGAGCAAAAATATATTCCTGTACTGAATGAAATTTACAAACTTTCTCAAAAAAACGTTGTAAGAAAAGGACGAATTAGGTGAAATTCTACTAGGATTGGAAAACAACATGTGGATTTTTTGACCACTATTTAGCAAAGCTCGAAAAAATAGTGAAAAACTGTTCATACGTTAAATATACAATAACAAATATCTGTAATTTGACGGACATCTTCTAAAAATGAACTAAAATCAGGGACCGTTATCGAAACGATTTTTTTCAATTTCTGACATTCCAATCAAAATTACATCAATTTTGGATCCTGGATGGGCCAACCGAACCATAATTGTCTTGAAGCTACAATAAGCTACAAACTATTTTAGCTTAGAATCATACACCTGAAACAAAGAATCATACCTGGAAACAATTTTTTGCTTATATTTCAATTGAAATTATTCAATTAATAACAAAAAACCATAGGCAGTTGTGAAAACTTGTGAGAGCCTGGTATAGTAAATTCAGAAAACATATTGTTTGAGCTATTTCCATTTTCGCTATTTGTCGGCCGGCCTTTTTCTCTACTAAAAAGATGAAATTGCTCGAGGCTTCAGTTCTGATTCAGATTAAAAAATCAGAAGCAAACTTCTACTGTGTTATAAATAAATTTGTAATATCAGAACCGAAACCAAACTGAACTTTTGTAGAGGTCCCCGGGGTAAAAGTTATTTATAATTTTCTATTTTACTGTATGGGTACAACTTCGAGTCTTTGCACAAAGCATTTTCCTGCTGAAGTATTAAGCTATCAATCCGTATCGTTTAATGTTATATTTCTTCAACTTTCATTGTTACAAATTGTTTGTTAAACTTTGTATGCCAATTTAAAACACATGTGGGTAGTTTGAAGAGTCTTTGCACGCTGAAGACGAAAAATTCCAAAAAAAAAAAACCTTGAATGTTTATCTCAATGATATGCATGCAGCTTAACAGATTCACCAGCAGCCGCAGAAAAAAAATGGCAACGTTTTTTCTTTATCCCCCCAACCTTCGTGAACACAACGGTATCGAAGGTTTTCCGCATTACATTAGCAAATAAATTACATTTACATTATTGAACTTGATAGCATGATATTGATATCGAATGTTGTTTGTGAGCTCGTTCATCGGGAGGATGCTGCGAAGGAGAAATGTTTTCTGTAACCATTTCAAATGGTGGGAGTTTATTTTGGGAACCATCATGAATTCATTTAAAGGCACTTATTGATTGGTTTCACTGCGTTCCTTCTTATCCCCTTCGTCTTTCCGTTTCGTTTAGACGTTACGCTTGACAACGACTGGCTGGGTAATGTGAGAAAATAAATTTAAATGAAGGCGTCTACAATTTATTATAATTAATGTAAAAATCTACTCTTCTATTGCGATTTTCGTGGGGGATTTTTTGCATTAGCCTCGCATGGCGGTAAGTCAAAGTAGTGTGCACAATATACAAACTCATGAATATTTTATAGAGAATGTGCTTTATAATAAGTACTTACGTAAGGATTTTCATTAAGTTAATGATTTATGGCTTTAAAGAGATTTCGCACGATTTTTTTTTTCTTTCTGTGAATTGTGATTTTGATAGGAAAATTTGCCTTATCCCATAAACAGTTGAAATCTTGA
>JAHXMU010000118.1:634864-661209 GCA_019455685.1 Philornis downsi | reverse complement strand
AGGCCGCACAATAGACTGTCGCCCTGCCTAAATCCTCGTTTGGCGTAAAGTGCTTCAGATAATGTTTTAAATTTGAATATTTGCGAAATATTCTTTATGAACCATACGAGTATACCTAATATTTGAAATATTATTAATTGTTTTCATTATCATGAAGAATATCATTATATTATTATGTAACGTTTTGGGTAAGATGCGTTTCTTTTATTATCAGTGTATTCCAGAGCGATAGATAGAGATAAAAAGTCCAATCTTTTTCCGGCTATTGGTTTAGTTAATCGTTTACGTTGGAAGTTGTTTAGGTAGTCTAATCTCAAAGTTGAGAATTTTAATACAGATCAGAAAACTATAACTCCATGCAATTTTATTTTTCAAATTGAATTACTAAGATGATGATATTTTCGTGACCGGGGAGGAAAAAAATCTGCGTTTAAATTCCGAAAGTCAAAAATGTTTCAAATAATGTTCTCTAAAGTTTGGATGTCCAGCCAGCAGGAATTTTCACAGCTATTTATTCATTCAATTTTGTTTGTTTTTAATTTAAACAGTTGCAAATAAAACACAAACAGAATTTTTCTAAAATCCAATCAAAATCAAAATTTTTTCCAATTTCATTACGGGTGTACGAAACATAATCTAAACGCTTTAAAAGTATGAAAAAAAATTTGATCTAATTTTGACTCAGCTATTGCAATCAGAATCAAAGGAACGCTCATTCTCAATTCGGATACCGTCTACAAAAATACTTCAAAACTTGTTCCAATTTTATTTAATTTTAGTGGCGGTCCCTGATACAGATACATATAAGTTTGAAAAATATATAAAACAACCACCAACGATTAAAAGATCCATTATTGAAATCAAAATTCCTCAAAACTTTCGCATTAACCACTTAGCCACAAAAAGTTTGCCGGGTTTATTGTGAAAACTTAAAGGACATTTATTTTGCAGAGAGAAAGAATTTTCCTTAACATTCATTCGTCGTCGTTGTTTTCCCCCTTGTATGCAGTATCTTTGTTTGCACTGCAGCTTAAGGAAAATAAATTTTCTCCACGTCTAAAAAGATGTGCAATTTTTCAAAAACACAACGAAACGAAACAAAAACAAATAAAGTTTTCACTTTTTGTGTCTACATTGAAACTGGAGGAGTATGGATGGAGTGAGTGAGTGAGTGCAAATGTTTGTAAAAGTGTTGAGTTTTCTTTATAAGTCTTGTTGCTCGGCGAAGAAGAACAACAACAGCAGTAATGAAAACTTTATTGCATATATTTGTTTGTCTTGTTAATGAAAATTCAAATTAAGCTGCTCACTCCTACACATTCGTTTTTCTTTTAGCTGTGCTGGGAAGAATTTTCGCTACGAAAAATAAACATCTCTCCGCATTTGTAATGTTCAGAACGTGGCTATTTACAAAATTGCGGTTGTATTTGTTGAATTTGCCACTACAAGGAAGAAAAAAAAAAACAAAAAACCAAAAGGCTTATATATAATAAATGTTATATTTTTGAAATACAAGAGTTTTTTCCAGCAATTATTTCGGTATGTTTGTTTTACTGATGTCCTTCTCTCGGCTCATTCCCGCTTGAGAGGGAGTTCTTTATTTGTTTTTGGTTGATTTTATTTCCTTTATGTCTGTCTTTTTGTCCATCCCGTGCAGCCTTTGTTGCTTTCTTTTGTTTGAAGAAAATTTATATTGCGGTTTTCTTAACATGGTTTTATTCATTAAAAAGATATAGACAAGGCGGCATGTATGTGCATATGGAAATATATCTATATATACATAATCATGTATCGGCTTATAAACAAGGATTTCTTTTGTTTATCCTCATAGGATGGCAATGGTGATGGAGGATGGGGTTATCCGTTTTGGCATGTAGCTCTTTTGCAAAAGGTTTTGTATACAGAACAACTTTAGTAGAATAGTTATAAATGTTAGCAAAGCTTTTAAATTTTTGGTCATTATGAGGTTTTTGTGGTTATTTCTTAAACTAAATTTTCATGTTTTAAGATAGAGTTAAAAAATCACACATTCATTATGGGCCATGCATTAGAGACTGTATGGAAACCAAAAACCAAGGTATAAAATAAAGAAAGACAATGTGCAGATTTAAAGAATTAGCATTTCAAAAAGACATTCACATTTAAGACACTATTAATATTTTCGATTTTGTTTTAGTTTTTAAACAATATAATAAGGAGATTGTTAACTCATTACCAGAGTTATATAAAGAACGGGTAAGTCCACTGTGGTGATTATTTTCATGGTTATTAATAAACACTACGTTGCCCGAATGTGACTGTGATGAAAGAGGCAGGATTGCCTCAATTTAATTAAAAAAATTCTACGGAACGAAAATCTAATTGAAAAAAGTTTGTTCTTTAAAAGAACTAGTCGTTGTAAAGATTCGAAATGAGTGGAAACTAAAAAATCTCAATAACATTGGAATGAATTATGCGAACTGTAGAGGTTTCTCAAACAAAACATCGAACATCTCGACTTCAATTCTAATCAATTTCTCTTCAGTGATTCCATTGAACGAAAATGCAAAGTAAACCATTTCATACCTAAAAACTAAAGGGCGATTTTTTAAGATTCAAGTTTTTCACGTTGGCAGCACTGGTTGGTAATGACGTCCTAACGTCATCTGTCAAAGTGAAAAGTGAAACGATTGCAAATCGTTGAAATTTACTATCAAAATTCGTGCTCTGTGACAAATGTGTACCGTTTGATAGACCATTTTATGGCCTGCTGAATCGACTGTTACCTTCAAACTTCACACCAAATTTATTTTGTTCGACATAAAACCATCCACTCGCATGCGTAGAGTGCGTACCGAAGAAAATATTACAGCCGTAGCACATGGAATTTTTTTTTCTCCCAATTGGCTGAGTTGAACTTGGTTGACATGTGGTTTCATCAACATGGTGAGCAGCTTATCTCTCGATTTGGCCCTGTGAGTTGGCCCTCAAAATCTTAAGATTTAATGCTTCTTGATTATTTCTTGTGGCGTTATGTCAAGTCGTTAGTCAATGTGGACAAGCCGAACACTATTGAAGCCTTACAGGAGAACATAACATGCGTTATTCGTGGAATGCTCGAAATGCTCGAAAAAGTGACGAAAAGTTGGACCTTCCGAATGGATATTTTGCGACGGAGCCGCGGATAACATTTACATGAAATTATCTTTAAAAATTAAATGTCAAAGACCAAAGTATCGATTCCAATAAAAAAATTTAAATATGTGATGCAAATTTGAGGGGTTTTTTCGATTTGTAAAAAAACTACGATAAAAAAATCACCCTATATAAGAATTCCATAGTAGCAGACTGAATTTCTAGCGCTAGATGACCCTTCTACGTTGTTTGGTTTGAGAGTAGATCACTCGAAGGCTTTCAATCACCTTAGTGAGAATTGCAATGTGGCTTTGAAACGGGCGAACATTTCTGTGAATCCTGCAGCTACTAAATCTTAAAATCTGTTCGAGTTACTTTTCAACATTTGTCACGATAAAATCCCTAACAAAACTAATCACAATCTTTTGTTTTAGTGTTTGTCCTATACTATGTATTTACAAAATGTCATGGCTCCGTTGAGTTCATATTAACCGTGATTTATTTGTGACTTGTGACAGATAAGGGTTCCTTGTAATTAAACCTTTACATTCTAATTCATTTATAATTTTGTTGATACATTTTATTTTCTATGCCATCTTGTCTACCTCTACATATGTTCAAAATTATCCAAGCATATGGCGTCTGAGTGAAGGAAATAAGGGTTGTTGCAACCATTGCAACCATTACAAAAATTATTGATTAATAGCCAAACTATGGCAACTAGTCAGTCAATGTAGAGAAATTGCCAAGTTATTCCAATAAATTTCATAAGGAATATGAATTTTTAAGGCTCTTTTCTCTTAATTTCCAATGCGAGTGCTGTTCTGACTGTTTACGATTGAAGAAAAGATATTAGTATTAGCAGTATCTATTGTGATATACCAGGAAAAAAGATTATAGATTTGATATTATCGGTAGAGAAGTGCAGTGAAATATCTTCTAACATTCTGTATGTTGTCCTTTCGCTAACCAAAAATGGCGGAAGTCGGGGGATGGTACCCTGCTGCCTTGAAATTGTATATCTGAGTAGGTAGGTTGGGAGCAAAGTCATGAATTTTGTTCTCACTAGATGATGTAAATGATGATTATTGTTTGAAATGCTTCATGTGAGAGATTTCCTTAAAGGCACAATACTCATGGCGCAGCATTGATTGCAGTGAAATCAGCAATTGCATAAACTATTTGCCTTACTTTTTGTCTTCGAAATTAGAAGGGATACAAGCTATTAATCTCTCCTTACACTTCGGCTGAACATATTAGTGTACATATTTCAGTCGAAAAAATATCTCAAAAGGTGCACTAGTAAGGAGTTATTTGATTATCTGCTTCTAAATCCATCCAAATTTTTTACTTGTGCTATATATTTGTTGCATATTTTAGCATGTTGTAATGTAGTATAGCAAACGATAGCAAAATGTAATATTACATATGGTGTAAAATGCTATTCTTTAGTTTATTGTATTAAGTTGTTCGGAAAGTTCATTTAGTTAATTCGTTAGTTCACTATACGTCACTTCTCATGACATAAAGTTCCTTCAAACACTATCATAACTTCCTTCCACCCTTTCTCTAAACTCTACTATGGTTTACTTGAGTTCTCGTTCTGGTCGTGAGTGATTATAGCGTTTTAAAAAAAGGTTTTAAAAAGTGGAAAAAAATGAAGCGAAAAAGAGCATTTTGGGCATATTATGCTGTATTATTTCCAGCCGAAAAATAAAGTCTGTCTATGAAGAAAACGAATCAAATGAAAGAACTTGCCAGAAATGGTTTAACAAATTTTCTACTGGCGACTACTCCGTAACGACTTCTCCCAGATCAGGGCGGCCAAAAGAAATTTTTTCCGAAGAGGTGTGAGATTTAATTATGCTAATAATTAGGGAAATAGCTGAAATAATAAAAAACAAAATCAGTCTTAACCGTTCATGGGGTTACAAAGAAGTTCGGATATGCCAGCAACCTCAGTGTGTAGATACCTCACTCTCTCACTGAGGTTTAACACTGCCTTGTCGACCCGCCAGAAACTGTCAGGGGTTTACCTCACCTCATTCCGTCCGACTATCAGCTATTTAGCAATCTGAGCAACCGCTTGAAGAATTTGAATTTCCATAATGACGAGGAAGGGAAAAATTGAATTGAAAGGTTATTTCAGAAAAACAACGCGAGTTTTATAAGAGAAGAATTAAAAAGCTACCAGAGAGGTGGGAAGAAGATACTACAAAAGGGGGAGATTATATAACAGATTAAAATAATTGTTTTCTTGTATATAAATTTTGTGAATAAATTTCTTTAGAAAACGAACAAACTTTCCGAACCACCCGATAGTTAGATTGTTGTATATTGTAGTATTATGTAGTGCATATATTGTTGTATACTGTCATATATTATTGTATTTTGTACTGTACTGTAGTAAGCCATGTTACACAGTTAGTTGTATACTGTAGCTATATTCTAGTAAAGCTGTACGCTTTACCACAAACTAATACAAATATTATATTGTAATGTGCCGTAATGTATTGTAGCATATAGAAGCGTATTTTACTTCATTGTATTATATTTTATATTTGCATACATTATTGTGGTATAATGCTGTAGTATATTGTAGTAAATTGCATTATTTTGTGTGCGTATTGTAGTGAATTGTACTACCGTAAATTATAGTATATTGTACTATATTGTACATATTCTACTAATATTATACTATTGTACTATATTGTGCTATATTGTAATATATTGCAATATATTGCATTATGCTGTTTTATATGACAGCATATTGTATTATATTGCAAAACATTGTACTATAGTCTATCCTTGAATAGTATTGTATATTAAAGTTTAATGCGGTGCATAGTAGTATCTTGTAGTATGTTATTGTTGTATATTCCAATATATTACAGTATATTGTAGTGTAAGGTAGTACACTATGGAAGAATGTAGTAAATTGCAATAAATTGTAGTATAGTGTATCATATTATAATATGTTGTAGTATATTCTAATACATTGCAGTGTAGTAATACACTGTAGTATATTGTATAGGTAGTATACTGTACCATATAGTATTATATTGTAGTATAATGCACTATATTTATTGCGGAATATTTTGGGATACTGTTGTTTAATATACTATGTTGTAGTGTCGCATAGTATATTGTAGAATATTGTAGTAGGTTATGTTATCTATGTTGCTACATATTATAGTATACTGTAGTTTATCGTAGTATATTGTAGTTTGTTGTACTATATTTTTATTTTACATGATATTGCCATATGTTTCGATAAGTTTTAGAATTTTATATTGCATTATATAGTTGTGTAATGTATTGTGTTACTCGTAGTACTCGTATTATCGTTTATCGTAGCTTTTTGTAGTATGTTATACAATATGGTAGTATATTGAAATATATTAAGAATATTGTGGTTTAGCTCGAAATATTGTGCAGTATAGGATTATATTTTGGTATGTTATAATATATTACAGTTTATTATATTAAAATATGCTACATATTACATGACATGTTGTAATATAGCATATTGTAGTATGCTTTTGTATATTACAGTAAATTGTGTTATATTTTCTTATAGATCTACTATAGTATAATGCAATATATTTTAATATAACAATGTGTGCTATAGCGTAATATATTGGATTATACCGTAATATTTAATGATATACTGTTACATAACGTAGTAATTAATAATATAATGCTATATAGTGTAGCATATTGTGACATGTTGTAGTATAATATGGTCAAATTGTTGTATTGTTACTGTCAACTGAATTTATTCTTGCACTGCAAGTTTCATAGTTTCTCCTTTAATTGTAATTGGTATTTATTTAGAAATTAAAATATCACATGAAGAGAGGCTACTTTTCAGCTTTTGAGAACTGATGGCAGCTGGTAACTGCAAACAATATTAGATTCATGGTGCAACTAATAATGTTTATAAAATCTGAATGTGCAATATATAAATTTTTAGCAGCACGTTTATGGTTGGTTTAAGGAGGATCCAATCAATTGTTACTAAATTCTTTTGTTTCGATTCCAACATAGTATTTCGAGTGCAATATCTGTCAGTCGGAACTGTCCTTCTGAAACAGTGGCGCATTTTATGGCAGTTGTTCAATTTTCCTTCCTTTTTTTATAGAAATAAAAAATGCGAATTTTCCCTTTAGGAGTTTCCTTCCTTCCGTTTTGTCAACCACAAAACTAAACACAATTTTTATTACACTTTTGCCATATTCATAGGGTATCAAATATATGACCGCATCTATGTATATACCTCAGGGTGTATATATATATATATATATTCAAACTATAACAAGCACACAAAAACACAATTATATGTATGTAAGAAAATAAAAACTGTCAACACTTTATACAACTGTCATGTCATGAATGTTAAAAATATACCATGATATATCCAGAATAAGAATACACAGTACATGTATGTGTACTATGTCGCTTCTTCTGTCGCTGTTTCTCATAAAATATGTATATAAATGTCGGCAATACGTTGTTGTTGTTCCTTTTTCGCTTTTTATTCACACAAAGCAAGAACGACCAACAAACACTTTCTTTTTGGAATCCAAAATATGAAGTCGAAAAACTTCCATGCCATGGGGTGGACTGAGAATTTTTTATATATATTTTATACATACATACGAGTACGTATGTGTGTGCACGGACGAAAGTCTTGATGGATTTATAGAAATGTCGCGACATGTGGTAGACATTAGCTGTTTAAAAATGTAACAAAAGATATAACTCATTGCAAAGGGGAATTGAAATTGCTTAGACGCCAAAAAGTATACTTTAATTAGAGTTTATTAATGGGAGCCTGAAAATATGATTTATTTAAGCAGTGGTTAGGTATCTGTTGGAGGTGTTGTTGATATGTCAGCATATTCATTGCAAAAAAGTGTTAAAGATGTTAAAATATATGAAATGTGAACGCTGCGGTTAAAAGTTAAATTTAGCATTTGCATCTAAATAAAAAACTTAATTAGAAAACAGGTTATAAACAGCGTTTAGCTCATAATACCAGAATTCGTTTGTAATAAGCAGACTTCGAATTTACATACCAATTAAATAAATCTTTTGCCAATGTGTCTACAATGTGTTCATAAAATATTTTCGTATATTAGCAATAACATACGAACCAGAGATTATCTAAAATGTTTTGGATTTTCGTTATTAATTTTCCAATAATACTTCAATAATATTCGCAATAAATGTAATAAGAATTTCAACAATTCTTCATTTCCGTACTAATTACAACTCCAAGGTTTGCTATTCCTTGAAACCCTATGAGCTATACTGTGAATCTTGAAAATATCATACCTTAACGTAAGCTGCCTTAAATTAATGTCTGTTTGTACTTTTTCTCCTTGCACTTTTTATTTATTTGTGCATATAGACATTTTGAAATTTAATACTAAACATTATGTCCACTCCAAGTTCACTTGCAATTTGCCCGTTGTATTTCCTCTATATAGTTTTTCGTTTGTTCAGTTCAGTTTAGTTATTTCTCTTTTGGCCTGTAAATTACCCGAGTGTTAAGCCAGACATATGCATAAAAGTTCACTAAAGGTCATTAAATTTATTGTAGATGCTATATGCAAATATGCCAAATATTTAAGGGGTTTATTACATCTATGTACACACGTATAGATATGTGTGTAGGTATATTTTTGGCCCCCTTTGAAAAACTTTATGAACTACTGCATAAACAGAAGAAAACTACCGAAATATTAGATATTCATACAGGCATACGAGACAACGAATACATGGATGCATAAAAAGAAAATGGACTAAGTAGTGATGTAGGGTTTGGCAAAATGTCTAATAAATTTTAAAGCAACATTTTAAAGCAAAAAGAAAAGATAGGAACCAAAAGATGGTCATAAGTTATGTTAAGCCTACAAGTAGGCAATGAAATTTAAGTTATAATAATTGGCCATGATATTTCGAAAGAATACTTTAAGTCCATTCAGTTTCCAATTGTTTGAACTTAATTAGGCTTAAATTTCTTTGGCCAACGTCAGCAATATCGCGCCCACATTCGGAATCCTTTTCTAAAAGCAAAAAAAAAACATTAGTTCATGGTAATAAATGTTCGAAATAAACAACACAACGGACATAATTATCGAGTTATCGCGTCGAACAACAACAACAACAACATGGTCTACCAATATACACTATATGTAGACCCCTATAAATTGCTTTCGCGCCTAAACCTATGCTTTACAATGTTGTCCTATTGTTTGTTTTTTTTTTTGCATTTCCTTCGTTTCCTACAAATAACAATCGAAAACCAATCGATGTTGTTTCTATTCTTGCTCGTTGTCCCTGCTGTTGTTTTTGCTCTTTGTGATCTGTTGTTGTTGCTGGTGGTCCTGGTGTCCAAGTAGTATGTTCCGGGGATAACCCGCAACGAATATTTGGCCATAATATTTATGAGTGTATGGATTTTATTGTAGTTCCTGCTGCCGCTGTTGCATGATGCTCGTGTGGAGTGGCAAATATTCATATGAAATGCTGACCCAATCCATTGCTGTTATTACTCTCATTGCTAGCGCTGCATGCCAGTTGTTTGTTGCTGTTGCTGTTGCTGCTGTTAGAGTTGCTCACATACGTGCATACGTAGCAAAGGCCAAATGACCAATAGCCCATTCATTTCATATCTTTCACAGGGTATGTAAATTTTGTACTCTGCTGCGCTATGTTGTAAGTGCAGAAGGACGATGAGGGTAAGTACGAACAACATCTACTGCTGGCATCGTGGATGGGATGAAGGGATGGTATCTGCTTAAAGGCCAAAGATCTATGGCTTGTCGAGCAAGATAAACCAAACCAGCCAAGTACCACCAACACCATTACACACATATGAACATACCAGCACAAATGTTTGGAATATCCGCACTAATATAAACAAACATGCCAACACCTACACCGAAAGAAAATCTTAAATTTCCATCAAAATTTGAAGCTGATTGGATTATAACCAATTATTTCAGTAATTTATGTGAACGAAATTAGTGCAAATTGGTTAAAATATAAAATATCAAATAAAGTTAAAATAAAGTTTAATATGTATATGAAGAAAAATTTATAAGATCGCAAATATAGACTACTTTATTTGGCCCTAAAAAACTAGCGAAATGATAGATAGCAAAACACAAAATATCATTTATTCTAGATTTTCTACGAATCAATAAGATGTTATCCATAATTTTAAATTTTATATGTATACAATGTAACCCATTGGTTTGATTTGGTTTACAAACGAAGCATAAAGAACATTAATGTTTTTTATTTTACCTAAGAGCACATCTTACAACAATCACCACATTTAATTTCTTCTGTGCCGTCGAAACTAATGAGAATTGTGGATAATGTAGAACATTGTTATGTGCCGAATAGTCGCAGTTATTTTAAAATTGGTTAAGCTAATAAAATATGTTTATTGGAAGATGTGAAGTAAGTACTACTTTCAACTTCAAAACCGTAAATCAGTGACAACCCAAAAGACCATAACGTCTCAGCAATCGCCCGTATTTACTAGCTTTTCTGGAAGTTTTGTTAAAGAAAAAATATATTTTATAAGACTTGGTAATAACCAATACAAATTAGTTAGTTTTGTTTGGATTTCGAAACTAAAATGCCTTCATTTTTTAGCGTGTAAAAAACTGCATTTGCCGCCATCAGCAATTGTATCCGCTGATAGTAGAGACTCATTCTCATGCATAGACACGCTGCTCACTCACATTTGAACACTTGAAAAGTTTTGTGAAAAACTAAGGAAGGAAGTTCACGACAAATATATACACAAAGAATCATCATCATAGTGTCAGACTATGAATGTTTGTTTTGAGGCTGAGCTGTTCCTCTCCTACTTCTGATGCTGAAAAAGTTTATACCCTCCAGTTTGGCGCTTTTCTTCCCTTTTCTGGCAAACTGATGATTTTTTGCTGCCGCCACAATTGTATGGACTTTTTGACAGTCAAAAAGCAATAAAAATGTTGCCGTTTGTTGTTATGTTTTTATTTCTTTTCACAGAAATGTTGCCAATCGCCGGCAGTTTGTGGATATGTAGCATCGGGTAAGTTGCAGCAACAACAACAAAAACGATAACGGAAATCGAACCAAATGAGTTTTCTCGTTTATACACACGCCCATGCATGCACATTGCTTTGACACATAGCATATGGTAAGGCTGAACAATACGCAGAGTTTCACAGCCTATCAGTAAGGCGCGAACTTCGTTGGTGTTGCTATTTTTGTTTTGTTTGTGTGTTTTTTCTTGTTGCAAATCTCTGTTTGGTTTTTCTTTCTCTTTTATGCTCTGAAAATTATGGTTTAGCAATAGATTGAAAATTTCGATAAAAACTCATAAACCAAAAGATGGTTACAATGGAGCACAACAACAGTAACGGCGACAACCCAATTATCGACACATTCAACAGCAGGTTTAACAGCACTTGTTCTGGGTATTACAACATCATCATCATCATCACCAGTCAGCCGCCACCAACAGCCAGCCATCACTGCCATTGCGAAGCATCAACGTCATCACCAGGGAATATTCAATAAAAATTGGGCGTTTACATAAGTGAAAATGCGTTGCAATTTTATGGCTCCATTATATTTTAATATTACAACAAAAACACAAAAATAAACCTTTTTTCTGAACGATAAAAAAAAACTTTCTTTTCACTTGTAATCTTGTTGCTTTTCTGAGGGCCAATATTATGAAACTGTTGTGCTTTTGTTGTTGGACATTCTGCAATGCAATGAATGTTGCATTGTTTCATCAGCAACGTGGCCAGTGTTCCATGGTCATCATCAGCACCAGCATCATCATCATCGTCATCAGCATCGAATGGTTACAATATTGTGACAATAGCAACAACAATGGCGTAACAGTGAAATTGTTTACGACTTTCATACTCATAAACCCCGCATCGCAGTGCATCGCATGGAAAACAAAAGCATTGAATGCTTTTTTAATCGAAGTAGACCTTTGGGACTTAATAATCTCTGACTTTTTGCCACGCTCGTGATGGTCAGTGCAGTGACACTGCATTAAATTATGCTTTTGTTTTGTTGAGTTCATACAGGGATATGGACATTCCACACTGCAATCTCAATAAATCATAACAATGCAAAAGTTATTAACAATATGGCATAAAATATGTGTGATGAATGGATTTAATTGAGTGGAGGGCTTAATTAAAGGATATGATAAAATATTTATAGCGAATATGATTTAAAACAGAAAATTTAAATATCAAAGTTTACAATTTATAAAAAGAATAAATAAAACATACATTTGGATAATTACTTTGGGCACACAAAATAAAATTTGTGATCAAGCCATATGGAATGCATCTTCTGCTCAACAACCAGGATGCGATTTCCAAATTTGTTTGTCAATTTAAATGTTTGTGAAATGTTCAGGCTGAATATGTGAAAAAGCTATTTGCGATTTTCTTATATCTGCAGTATAGTGTGCTGTTTATAGCGATGAGAAAAGCAAAAGAAATGTAAGTAACAAGACGAATTAAAAGATGATACTGTTTGAAATCCGTCTGGTTTGAAGTATTGATTACGGTCTTAGAGGAAGAGACTAGGCAACCATATCAAAGAGGATCAGGACCGGGAAAGAGAAATCGGCATTTTGGTTTGACCTATCATTATTCTCGATACTCATGTACTATTCGCCACATAAGTGGTAACATTAATGTTCATCTTTATCAACGCACGCACTGCCGGCGATGGATTGCGTACAGGGGGTGATTTGGATTGCGCTCTTTGATTCTGTTTTCATCTGCATAACTTCTGATGCCGCCAACCATTGTCGTATGAAATGCTGATGTATTCTTTCCCTCCTATATAAGGAAATTTTAAAAACGGGCAAAAAGAACTTAGCTAATGTATTCATTAGGCCCCGGAACCACTTATTTCTGATAGATACTCCTCAACTGCAAAATGTTGTACTTTGTATCATAAAAAAATTATTATTAAAATAGTTTTAGTTGCAACTGCTTGCGCTACATGCGAGAGCGATCCTAAAACTATCCGACGTAACTATACTTCATAGTTTATACGGATAGTATACGGATAGTTTTAGACCCACTCTCGCATGTAGCGAGATGCTAGTAGATGCTAGTAGTTTGAAAAAATTATTCTGGCGAAAGGTTGTTTTTTGGTATTCTTATTTGAGCCATTAAAAATGAATGATCTCAGTGAGTTTGTAAATATGAACAAATTTGCTCACCGCTATATAATTCAATATTTCCATTTGTAAGTTCTCAGTCCAAGTAAGTTATACTGTAGGGGAATCTGCTCCTTTCTTTTCGACTGTAAAATATTGGACAGCAGAGTTTAGACGGGGCCGTACAAGCAACCAAGACAAACACCCTAGTTGTTTGAGGTGTCCATGCCAGACATTGTTAAGAAAATTCACAAAATGCTATTGGATGATCGTGGGCTAAAGGTACGTGATCTAGCTGAAGTGATAGGCATTTTAAAAAATGCTATACTTCCCATACTGACCGAAGATTTGAAGATGAGAAAGCTGTGCGCAAGACGGGTGCCGCGCTTGCTTTCAACAGAGCGAAACCGGAGGGGGGAAGACGTTTCAATAGAGTGTTTGGCGATGTTTCACCACAATAAAGTCAAATTTTTGTGTCGGTTTATAACCATGGATGAGACATGAGTCCAACATTTAACATTTGAGACAAACACCAGAAAGCAGTCAAAGCAGTGGACTAGAATGGGAGAATTGTGTCCAAAGAAGGTAAACACGATTCCATCTGCAGGCAAGGTCATGGCATGGGATTATTTTTATTGATTATTTTCAGAAAGGTGGAACCATCAATTGGCGAATGTTATGATAATTTACTGCAGTGTTTATGTGGTGAAATTATGGAAAACAGACCGAATTTAGCGGAAAAGGAAGTGTTGTTTCATCAAGTCAATGTTCCAGTTCAAACAGTCACTATTGCAGTGGCCAAAATTAATTAATTGAAGTTCGAATTGCTTCATTATGCCATTTGTTGACCAGATTTAGCTCCCTCGGAATATTTTCTATTTCCAAACTTGCAAAAATTGCTCGCCCAACAATGGAGAGGTGGAAGCTGCAGTTGATGACTATTTTAAGGAGTTTTACAGTTCTTACTGTAAGAAGGGTATAAAAGCTATTGACTATCGCTCGGAAAAGTGTATCGACCTAAAAGGACATTATGTTGAAAAATAAAGAAAAATTTTCCCAACTTTTTTGTGAACTTTGTTTTGTGAAAATGTTGTAATAATTTCTAGTTCTTTGTCTTTACAATTTGCAATTTTATGAAATGCTCCTTTTATTCTATACAAAACAGAGATATTACTACAGTTTCCTTTTCCCACTTCCACTCACCTCATTATCCGTCTGTTTGGCTGTCGTTTTGTCGGTTTTCTAGTCCTTTTGCTGTCTTGTTTTGTGTGAGTTTTGCCACCACCGTCACGACTTTCATATTGTCTGAATTAGTTTGTTGTCTTGTTTCGGCGCGTGAAAAGTTTTATTGGTAAAATCTGTTTATGGATTTTGAATTTTAATTAGTTTGTTGTATGTGCTGTAGTCGTAGTACGAGAGCAATGAAAATGCATGATTATTATACATTTTTTTGTTGCCGATTTCCTAGGCGAACCGTGTGAGTTGAAGATGTAGCAACTAATGAAATTGTTACTCAGACTCTTGCTTAAAAAGTATTTCGTTGCGATAAATTTTAAAGCAAAATATTTCAAATTATGCAAAAGAGTGAATTCTAGAGAATATATGATTTGAAGTTTGAAATAAAATCTACAAATGTATTAGAAGAGATGCGAACTTAATTGTATAGAATATTTTGAAAAATATAATTTTCTTCTTTAACGAATTATGTGAACTCTGAACTGAATAGTAGAGGAAAAATGTAAAAGGCTAATAGCAGAAGGCTGGTTATGAGGTGTTTAATGATTTCGGACAATTCAGTTTCTGTATTTTAATGCATATCTTAAAGGACATCTTTTATATCGCATTCCATACCGCTTTTTACAATTTCTGTTTTCTTTTTTCAGTAGTCTTTGCAGTTTTTTTTTCACCGTGTATTTTTTGTTTTCTTTTTTTTATTTTTTGTAGTTTTTCTTTGTCTTTTTTAAAAATCTCAAAATTTTAACATTTTTCTTTAATTAATGTCATGTTGTATGAGGACATTTATGGCCAAGTAAAACCATTTAAAATGACATGATTCACATTAAATTCAATTATCAACCATACATAATGGAAATCAACCATAAATGTTTGTTTTTTTTTCTTTCGTTTTGCTCATTTTACATCAAATCACCTATGAAGCCAAAGAACAAAAACAGCAAACGTGCAGCGCAATTGGAAATTAAAAGCGTTGCTGTTAATGCCGACAATATTTACGGAAAAAAAATTTATATATACAAGTATAACAGCGGCAAAGACAACGCTCAACACAACGCTCGTTCATTCGCTCGCTCGTCTGAAAACGTTATTTATTTGTCAACGATTTGTTGGCAATAAATCAAGCAATCACAAAAATGCTGACATGTGAATATGTCGCATTTTGCAAAAAGCGTTTTATATACATATTTATTTTTTTTATATTTTTTATTTTTGGTCTGCTGACGAATGCCGCCGTCATCTCAAACGTTTTTTAAGTACGAATTGAAGTGAGTAGCGTTGTTGTTCGACGTTTTTCATGTTTTGAAACAACAACGGCGGCGACAACATCACCAGCAATGGCAACCACAACAACATCAACAACAGACCCCAATCACAATATACAATTTCAAGATTTACGATCATGTAACCTGTTTCTTTAATTGCACATTTGCAGCTCGTTTTAATGGAAATAAAAACTTACAGCGAATGAAAGATAAAAACTATTTAACTGAAATGTGAACAACCACAGCAACAAAAAAAAAAAAAAAAACAAAAAAAATATGCACCAAAGAAAACTACGAAATAATCACATCCATCCATAAAAGCGTTCCTTTATATAAACAAACACACAAATACTAAATGGTTTCTATAAGAGGCAAAAATAAAAAACAACGAATGTTGTTCATTTAAGGTAAAAATGTGACTACAATAACCACAACAAGATCATTTTTATATAAACGGTAGCAAATTGAAGTTTTCTTTTTCTCGTTGCCTTATGAGTAGCTTCAAACCAAGCAAGGCAATATAATTATTGGGTAAAGTGTTTCAGTCCTTGTAAATGCGGTTGTCGTCAAGTCGTTTTCAAATACTTGTGATAGGCTATTAACATTAAAGATGTGATTGTTTTTAACAAGCTGACAAATACTTCACGGAGTAAAAAGCGTAACTAAATAACATTCAATTAGACACTGGTCTTTATGGCGCCTAAGAATCAACTACACTGAGTAAATGTGATTGATTTCATAAGTTAAGGCAGGTATGTTGAAGTTCCTGAATCGTGGTATTACAAAACGTACATAATTGATTTGTAGCAGTCTGGAGACTTAAAAGGTTCGTAAGCCAAATGTGCTTTAAACAAAAGAAGGAGTAAGAAAAGAAATTCTACATTCGAAGTGGAATTAATGACATTAATAATGTAATAATTTGTTATTACATTTGTGTTGTTACCTTGGCTGTACATTCTATGATTTTATAAGGTTTACATCACTGATTATATTTTACAAAATTTTCCAAATTTTTCAAATTTCAAATTTTTTAATTTTTCAAATTTGCAAGGGAGCAAATGTCTGCGCTTCCTTGCACAATAATTAGTTTTTGTACATTCTATACCATGCAAAAAGTTGATTAGCTCTAAAATTACACATTTGATGGGTAAATCATTTCTTGTTCGAGTAGCTCTGCAATACAACTTATTACCAAGCAGCATGAAGGACTTTAATCTGTCCTATTTAAATTTTCGAAAGCAACTCCTTCAATATTTTCAGCCGACAATCTAGATACATTTACTTTCTTACATCTTTCTATATTGCGAACTTAATGTGACCTTTCAGTCATATCGATGTTATTTTTTGTATTCTCTCTAATTGAATTTTATACCATTATTTAATTTTTTGTTCTCTAATTGATAATTTTGATATTTTTTTTATTAGTTTTGTTATCTTATATATATAAAAATCAATTGCTGTGCGTTAGTTTAGCTAAAGCTCGAGAACGGTTGGACCGATTTGGCTCATTTTGATCTTAAATTATTGGTAGAGTATTCCGGAAGGTTTAAAAGGTTTTATTTGAAGTGATGGATGGCGTTGGAGATGAGATTTTTGTAATTAATTTTTTTTACCACATTAACATTTTGAAGGCAAAACAACGTTTGCCGGGTCAGCTAGTAATTTATATTCATATTTCTCCCTTGTTCAAAAGATTTATAAGTTTGAAACGTATTTCAAGCCATTTTATTTCTACATTGAAATTTCATATTCAATTGGCCGTAAGACCTATAATTACAAGTTGTAAATAAATTTATTAATTCATAATTAATGAGTAAAATCTGTAGAATCCTCGACTAATGTGCTTAATGATTCCTGGATTACGGGTGCCGATCATAACAAGATAGGATCACTATGATTTCAAATCGCAGAACAATCATTAGGTATTTCGGCCAATGTTCACATCATTGGTAATGGTTGCAATTAGTATTCAACAGAAAAGATTTCTCAGTCATCTGGCTTGTTTTAAACTATTCAGAATACTTCATTTTTTTCCCCTGTGCTTTTCTGAAGCTGCTGTTATAATTTTTTTTAGGTAAGTGTCCTGTAAATTAATTTATAACAATTTGTGTAGTTTGTCTTAAATCATTTCCATTTTTAGTTAATGTAGACAATTTTTTCCAGTTCTATTTAAGAATTTGTATGGAAATTTGGCATTAAAGCGCAATGAATAGTCTGCCATTTTCTGATTTAACCTAAGGAGTTCGGCATAATGAGCCGATAAACAAACTTCTATGTTCAAAAGCTACATCGTCATTATGTAAAGATGTCAAATAGTGCGATATAATATCAATGTTCTTTGACGTTTTTGAAATGAATTAATAACACTTTCAAAAATTGCTAAAAATCTATTATTTTTAGTGATCAAACGCTCCTGCTGTTTGATACGTTTATTTCCAAAAGAATCCTAAATATTTAATACTTAAAATTGACCTGCATTTCAACTATTTCTTTCCACTCTAAGAATAAAAATACTTTCTGCTCTAAAAGTTGCAGTATTAATTGAAAATTCAGCTTCAAACTCCAAATAAGGCGTTTGATATTCAATGTTTTCAATCGAATACCAATCGAAAATCAAAAATCCATTTTAAATTTGTAAAATATCAATTGAAATCTAAAAAAAAGTTTAAATGGTTTGCATCGACCATTGAAGCCTTACTTCTAAATATGAAAGTTAATCATTTTTGTCTCATCCAAGAAGTGAAACATTTATTTTTTTCAAAAATAAGCAAATATATAAATATATATATAAATATATAAACAATCAACATTATCAGATAATTTTCGTTACCGTTATAAAAATATTATTATTTACATTTATTTTTTAAAGAATTTTTCTTCAAACGTTGGCCGTGACTTTATGGCCCATTTCCATATTTCTATAGTTTTCAATCGCAGCCGGCTTATCTATGTAGGCTTTGGTCTTTTCATAGCCCCAAGGCAAAAAGTGTAAAAGTGTGATATCACATGATTTAGCCAGCAAGCCAATTCACCGCTCTGAAGTGTGGCATTAATTGTTTACCTAATTGTTCTCTCAGGTCCATTTAGCAAGTGACGCCTTTTTTGTGGAATTAAATGCCGCAAATTGTCGACCGCCCATGACGCTTTGGTTAGTACACATGACTATCTACGTTCTTATAATCGCGGGTTCAATGCCGCGGGTGCCATTTTTTGAGCGGCGGTGAACAAAAATGTAATGACAGTTTGAAAGTACATCACAATGAATCTGTGGATCTATGTGATTACTTTTAGTATTGAAATATAAATGATGTGTCAGTACTTAATACATTTTCATTACATCAAATAATTAATTTTTGTGTAAATGGAAGTGTAGAGAGTTGTAATATACACATATATTTCGAGTTTCATTTGCCGTATTTTGAATTGTTATTAAATAGTTTTTTTATTTCAATTGGCGTATTTTGAATTTCAGTTGACGTGTTTTGAAACTAAATTGTTGTATTTTCAGTTGATAAGATTTAAAACTCAGTTGAGATTTAAAGTTCAGTATTTTCAATTTCCAAAAAGAAATTTTAAATATCAGTTGATGTATCAAATAGAAATTATTACAATTAATATTATATATTTTTATTTTCAAATAAAAATTTCAAAATTCAAGTGATTTATTTTGATTAATTCTTAATTATCGAATTAATCAATAATTATCGAAATGGTGTATACGGTCGATTCAGTAATGGTAATTGAATGAAATTTGTCCTTGATACTGTTATAGACTTAAATATCAATTTGCCTGCCAAATAAACAAATCTACTTAGGCAATATAGCTACTTTTCGGCGCTTAAGAAATAAAATACATCACTAGGAATCTGTAGAAAATGCTAAAGTACTGATAAATTCTCATTACACTTGATCTTGAATAGAAATTTACGCATGTGAAAAGCTGTGTTGTTTCAGATGATCAAATAACTAGTTTTTGTGCAAATGGAAGTATAGAGAGTCTTAACATATAAATTTCGAATTGCATTTGCTGTATTTTGAATCTTTATTGATGTCTTTTTTTAATTTCAATCGGCGTATTTTGAATTTCAATTGATGTATTTCGACCCTAAATTTGTGTATTTTGAGGTGATGAGATTTAAAGTTCAGTTGATGTCTTTTCAATTTCCAAAAAGAAATTTTGAATATCAGTTGATGTAATATTACTATAAATATTACATGTTTTTATTTTCAAATATAAATTTCAAAATTCCAGTGATTTATTTTGATTAATTCGAAATAATGTATACGGTCGATTCAGTAATGATAATTTTTGTCGTAGTATGCAAAAAGTAAAGAACTTTGTCCTTGGTACTGTTATAGACCTAAACAAACATTTGTCAAATAACCCTATTTAGACATTATAGCTCATTTCAGACGTTTAAGAAAATTCCTAATACCAAAAATGTCGTTTATGCCAGTTTTTAATTTCAAAATATGCAGCTGCCCAAAACTGTGCTATGGAAATTATACGCATATAACCTCTAAAAGTATGCTACAAATGTCGACAAAGATTTAATGTTCACGAAAGCAATATAAAGTAGGATCTAAGGTACAAATTTTATTCGACTTAAACAACACATTACCGTTTACGAATAGTATAAAAATTAGGCACTTTTGTTTTGAATTTAGACTTCTGTTAGTTGCAACCGAAAGTCACACTCTCGCTCTGACATAAGGGGGAAAAAACAAATCTCTTCCATACGCCTTAGAAGACATGCCATATTTTTAGTGGCATCACCAGTTCAACTTGCATTTGTTAATCCTTCCATTTTTTGGAGGTTCCTTTTTCCTTTCAAGCGAAAGTGTTGTACGGCATATTGCATAAAGTTTTTTCTCTTACTTTTTGAGATTTTATTCCAATAGCGGCATCAGTGGCAGCTTACGTGTAAGGACGTGCAACGTGCGTTCTCAAAAAAGGCAAAGCTTAACTACATGTGCCATAAGAATGTACTGTGCATGCCGCACTTTCGTATAGTTTGCATGCAGTTATTTAACATATTATGGGTATTCATAGTTACGTTTCCCATATCTCGAAGTTTTCTGCAAAAAAAAAGGCCGTCCGTCTGTTTGTTTCATTTCGTTGATTTTTTTCTTACTCGGTTGCTTTTGCATTTCTATACGTAGATCTGTGTTGTTGCTACGATAAAATGAAAATTGCACATGAGCCATAAATAAGGATCTCTCTCAAGGATAATTTATAAAACTTTTCTTCTCATACTGCGACGCCTTCTTCTCCTACTTCACGTTGTCTCCTTCGCATATATATCACAACACCGCTTTTACTTATGTTCACAAAACGTATGCATGTTTTAGGTCTTTTCCTCTTTTGCGAAATGGAGGAGAACGGAGGAAAAAGTTCAAGAAATTTGCAACACATTAAAAAAAAGAAGACGTGGAGAACTTAAAGCTTTTTGTGTCTGCCAAGGCATCTCATAAGGCTTAAAGATGAAGAATATTTACTTTTCTTTATTAGGTTTTGTTCAACTTTATTAGAGCAACCGGAGTTGAAGGGGGTATTATATTCATGCGCCTGAGAAGAGGTAGTTTTTAAAATTTAAATATGAGTCTGAAAGATTAATAGGAATATAAAATGTTATAGGCCGTAAAAAGAGTTTTTAAATAAATTATGAAATTGGGAAAGTGTTTTGAACTTTGGGGCAAGATTTTCGCCTACAAATAAGTGAGCTGAAAAGACAGGCCATCTTTTAGATCGCGCTGTCGTTGCCCTAACCTTAAGACCATATGATACATCCTTCATGTTATCCTATATTGGTTTCCTTATTATCATCATAGCAACGTTGTCACATTCATTAATTAATTAAAAACGGTACTTTCCAAATAGACACAACCACAAAACTTTATCATCTCTAAATGCTTTTAACATTGACAAGGGAGGGAAAGGAATGCAGCTTTAGAAATTCGTGGCCATCATTGCATATTGTTGCTGTCCAGTATCTTGAACTAATGAAGGTTTATGCAACATGTTGTTCCATCATTAGAACTCCAGTTGCAGCATTAGAAAAATCTGACTTAAACACACACACATACACACACAGTTTTGTCACATCCTTGCCTCTCACCCAGCAGACATTACGCGATTTCCTTGTTTTGGCCATGGTTTTTATTTCGCGTTGGCATTCTTCTGCGGATTTTGTTTCTGTTTTTGTCTTTTTTGTCTTCTTTTTTTTAGTAAAGAGCAACAAACGAAGCAAATAAATAAAAGATCGAATCATGACAAGGTTTTCGTGCACTCCCAAATGAGATACGTACATAAAGCCACGATAATTCTGTAGATTTCAGCAGGAAAATGTTATAAATTCAACCAGAGGCACGAAATTTTCTCCGACGGTCTGTGTCGCTTTTGGTTTTTTGGTCGATACTTAAACAAAAAATGTAAGAAAAGACAAAAACACAAGAAACGGGAAAGGAAAGACAACAATCGATATAGGAAGCAAACTGAGTTTAGGTGATGTGCATACATTTTTTATGGAAACCATATGTTTTTCCAGGAGTTCTCGTTAAAAAGAACGTCTCATGAAAAACATATGCGAAAAAATGTGTTTCTTTTAATTGTCAGCAATTAGAAAGGTTATGTTGAAAAAGTCAAGGTTAGTGAGTCCTTAAAAAAACGCATCATAATTTATAATAATTCAAGGTTTTTTGTTAAGTGTTACAGGAGCGTACAAAAGTTACATTGCTAAGAGTAATGTGATGGAAATTTCGGGGAAAAATTGTTCATGTATGTTAGAATGTTTGAGCAATTTTAAAGAACAAACAATGTTAAGAAATGTGTTGAATTTGAAAATTAATCTCACCAACCAACAAATACATTCTTATTCCTTTACTTTCTAACCTTCCATGTTTTTTAATTTTATGTAAATTTGAAAAATTCCTTTTTATGTGTAATTGAAGAACGGAAAATTGATTAACCTTTAGAACTAGGACTGGAATGATAATTACACAAAGGTATTCGATGCGCTTAATCTGAATTTGACCTCATAGCAGCTGATCTGTTCTAATTTGAACATTCTCAAGACTTTTGGGGCACCAAACGTGAGTTTAATCTCAAGGTTTGCCCAGAATATCTGCTTTTCGAAGCATCCTCTCCTAAAAGTGAAAAAAGGCTCGTTTTTTTTGCCACACTAACGGTCGTGGAGCAACACTTCTTTCCCAAAAAAAAGTCTTAAAAAGCGTCTGAAAGTACATGTCTATCTTTTCATCTTCTATTTTGAAACTTAAAAATACCTTTATTGATTCCAGATAAACAGTCAGTTGGAATTAATACGTTGGGTGCATCAGTCATGCAAAGAACCTCTGTGTAAGTACGAATATTATCTGATTAGTTAAAACTGTTGTGTTAGTTTTGATACAGCACATTTTGTCAAAAAGCACCGATAATTAATAATTTAAAAGGCTCACTTAAAGGTATTGTGTTGGCATGATTATCCCCTATACTGACGTGGAGTTTGAGCGCGATCTGACACTTGCAAAGGTAATTTCGTGTGGTGCATCGTTGAAATTGTTACAGAAGCCTTATGCAGAATCAGTTCTATCTAAAATTTATGCATTTGAGCGGTAAAGTGCAGTCAAAAAACGATCTAAGTGTAGTGGAAGATTTGTCGTAACAAAATAATCACGCCAAAGTCAATCAAAATTCAAGGCAACTTTGACTGTTTCCTTTGATTGTCGCAGTGTTATGCACTCCGAATTCCTGCCAGAAAATCAGATAGTAAATAAAGAAACTTGTTTGGGCGTTATAAGGCGTTTGAGAGATCAAATTTTCCCAAAAAAAAAGACAGAAACTCATGAATTTTGTGAACAATACCGATCGAATAACTGCCGTATTCATATGATGTGACACCGGTTGATATTTTTCTCTTTTCAAAACCCAAATTACGACTTTGAGCTGCAATTCATAGGAAGTGTAAAAGAGACTTTGCGATAAGAACTGGTCTTTTCTCTAAAATGCGTTTAGGAAATATTCTGATAATAATGATTGTTAGGTTTGTCATTTAGGAAGAGGCCTACCTTAAATGCAGGTTTTGTGTTTTATTAATCGATTCGATAGAATGCACAAAGTTCATGAAACCCTTGACATATCTCAGACGAGAAATGGGAAATGTAACCATTTTTTGTCCTCAATCATATCTTCAAATAGATGGAGATAGAGAATTGCATGTGATTCGAGAATTTCCTAGCAATAAATGTAGTAATTTTAAATTAAATTAAAAAATTAAATTTATAGATTTTTTACATCCGTTGAGATCTGTTTACTTTTGAAATTGGAACACCAATGTTTCGAAAGGTGATAAATGAAGGATTTGTTGTTCATGATCGTTGTCTTTATTACATTTAATTCTAATGATGGCTTATGTAAATATAATATTTATTGGTAACTTATGCATTAATAATTTAACATTGCAACTACCATGCCTATGTTTGTGGATTCAAAACATGGTGCATTTGATGACTTCCATTGGGCAAATATTATCATAAAAATGTGGGCTACTCTTTCGAATGTTAGTCTGAGAAGTTTTTACTAGACCAGCGATTACTCGACCACTCTAAATATTCACCAACACATTGAGGTGTTAGCTAGGGTGGCAGCGAAAATGCATTTTCGGAATTTTGAAGTTTGAGGGGTTTAATATTTTGCTATTTGGTCTATAACTGCTATGTGTAAAATATGCAGAAATGCGGACAATCCTTTTAAAACCCAATATAGAACGATGTTTTAGCCTCCATTATATTTTGCAGAACATTAAAAAAAATCGAAGTTATCAACTGAAAAAACCGAAAAACTGGATACTTTCGCCAGTTGGGACTTTCACAGTCATTGGATTTTCCTTATGTTTTTACGTTTCTGTAATGAAAGGGTTCTACAATTTTGATGAAAATTCACAAAAAAGTACGGATTTTGCATGTTTTGCATAATAATTCTAGACCAAACATCGGAATGTCCGACACCGGGAACTTTACAATTCCAGAAAATTTTTCCATACAAATAATTACCAAACTAATGATTGCTTCTCGAAGAAAGAAAACTGATTGTGTGGTGAGGGTCGAAACTAGAATCATACAAACTGTTTGCTTATATCTACCATCGGGTATAAATGACACTTAACAATCCTTCCTGTTCAATGTCCTGATTTGTCATCTTCCCGGTTGTAATGGGATTTGCCCATTATTGATACAAATCATTTATTATGTTTTCTACTATCAAACTAGATTCCCCAATTCAATAGTATTTAAAAAGTATCACTTTTATTTAGGTTCCTTTGAACATGAAATATTTAATTAAAATATGAACTAAAAACATCTACCATATGAAACAAAACAATCAAAATAGCTCAGAATCATTCCCTTTTCAAAATCACGTAAAATTTTTTGAAATATAACGTTCTTTCTGGAAATGATTAATCTCATAATCTCCGAAAAATGCTAGAGAGAAAATAATTTCTTTACATTTTTCATTTAAATGTTTCACAAACATTTAAAGCAGACAAAATTTAGCTGAGCTGAAATCAATTCCTTGAGCTCCCATTGTAATCTGTTACTAATACTTAATAAAACTTCTGTATTCTTTGGGCAGCCTTTTAGGTTTTATAAAGTGTCATTTCCTTGATAACAGAAAGTATCATTCATATAATAAAATTTAATTAATGGCCTTTACAAGAACCCAAATCTGGAAAAGATGGCTGACATGCAATTTTATAAAATGTAAGAAAAAAGAAAAAAAACTGCAGACTTAAACAACCCTACCTTCCATATGATGTGTATGCAATATCCTACCTCAATATCAGATTTTGCTAGAATTTCAGTTAACGTTTTTCTTCCCGTTCTTTTCATCGTCTTACTTAGTTTGAAGTTTCAATGTTTGTTTTTTATAGTCATCAAAGATTAAATCAGTCATATAGACATAGTACAGGTCAGGACAAATAAAGCAAACAAAAAGCGATAGAAATGACAAAAAACCGCTTACATATGCTGCAGCCCCAAACACCGGTTTAAAATGCAAGAATACCGAATAATATAGAAGGGGGAAACCACTCACTCACTCACTCAGCTTTTCGTCGTTCCCATAAAATGGACGAACCGTTAAAACAGACTTATTATGCAAACATTTATAAATGAAATAAACGTAGTTGGGGTATTAAGACCGCACACAAAACAAACAAAATAAAAAACTTAGCAAAGGGTCTTAAACTAAAGCCAGGTTAACAGAGAGTGTACTCGTATGCTTTATAGTTGAATATCTGGATATTGTGAGTGTGTGCGTTTTTTCCTTTTTTTTGTTGCACTTTTTTGTTTGTTTCTAACATATGCGAATGTTAGCCTCATTTAGTTAACATTTGTTATGCAATGCCAACATTTGTATTCGTTAAGAAAATATTAAACTCTAAACGTTTTTTTTTCGCCTATGTTTGTTGCTAGCTTAGAGTTAGCAGATCAAACTTAATGTAAGGTTTGTGAGAAAA